>PYAF01000284.1:2558810-2588207 GCA_007407185.1 Glycine tomentella
TGTTTTTTACAAGTATTTTGTTGAAATCTCCTAACAAGTGCTGGAATTTATCAATTAAATTGGATTTGAGACATCAAAATCCAGCTCTTGTCATCTTTAGTTTGGTGTGCCTTCTCATATTTGCCCAAGCTCATTTGAATGTGATCTTGAAGTGCTTGAGTCCTAGCTCTTGTCATTGGTCCTTTGAAACTAACCAAAGTAAGTGCTTCAAGCTCTCCTTCTAGACCTTTGGCTTGTGCTGGACCTCCATTAAGTATAGATATGTTCAAGTATTTGTCACCCAAAATAATTTCATGAACATCCGAATATGTAATGAAGAACGACGATTCTACAGTTGTAATCCCAAACTTTAGCCCATCCCATGACAATTAAACAGGCTTGTGGTAAAGTTCATAGACATTCTTCATCAACTCATTCAACGGATCAACACATGACTCTAATTCTTTACTGTAACATCTACTTGTCTTCTTTGTGGGTCACCGATGTGTGCATCCTATGTGTTTGTTAAAAAAATTGTAGGGTAAACAAAGTATGTTGTAACAAAGGAATATATTGTATGGAAGGTAATACAATTTGATACCTCACACGATAATGGTTTCACCAAATATGTGGGCCATGTGACAAATGTCTGAAGGGTGTCTTTAACAAAGTGGATCTCAGATGTCGAATATGGCACTTCAATGTCTCCGTCATAAACTTTCTGTACACAAACATTTAAGACATCATCTACATATTCCACATTGTGAATTGTCGCGGTCCTATCCATAACTTTTGCCAACGCAACAAGCTTAGGTTGCCCATAATTGTGAACGTACAATCCCTTTAATTGCACCACAACATTACAAGATTCCTCTCCCGATGGATTTGCTGCTGCTTCAGCACAATTACCCTTCGTGCTAACACGTGCAGCTAATTGTTGTAGCGGTGCGTCCACCAGGGGTGGTTGTTGTGTTGCCATCTGGGTTAACTCCATTTTTAATTCTTCCTTCACTTTCTTGATAATTAACTTCTTTTCCTCCTCCACCTCCCTCCTTCATTCTTCCTTAAGGTTTTTGATGATATAAGCTAGCTGTTCTGGGTTGATGGACGTAGAAGAAGTATTGGACGAACGTGATCCATGTCCAAAGTATTTCCTTATAGTTACACCCAAACCTGCACCACGTACCCGACCAGGATGCTCTTATTTGCCAATGGCAGCATTAAGGATATCTTGTTGTCCCTTAGGGACAAAGCTCCCTTGTGTCATTTGTTCCTCCAACTCGTCCTGCAACACATATGAGTTCAAAAAGGCACTTAATTATTGGATTATCGAACACAACAATATACACATAAGTTTATAGTACTCTAACAATTCTATTTGATATTTCTTCAGCGGTGTTAGATGTCATGCGGCCATATTTCTTTGTGCGAGCCAATTTCCACTTCACATGTCTCGGAATTGAAGAAGGTGGGTCATCAACATTTGAGGAATTCTTAGTATCCATTGCGTCCTGCGTCTGTTCTTTATTTTTTCCTCCATCAGCTTCTTTTCAAGCAAATCGTAGCCCCCACGAGATAGTATGTGGGGGCACTCATTCCTTTTTTGAATTTCCTGGGCTCTTTTCCTTATTCCCTATGTAAACATTGAAAAATACATTTAACATATTACAATATAAGGTAATTGATTGAAGTGTTAATATGTAAATCAGACACGGTCACATCTAACCTGCCAATTTGGCGTTTGACGACTATCAACAAATTCATCCCAAGTATGTGGATCTAGGCCATATATAGCAGAAGCATCCTTTTTTGTTGTCCATCTGCATTAGCATATACGTATTTAGTGGTTAGGGAAGACTTGAATTGTCTCCACCTTGTGCTAACCAAAGACATCATCTTTTTTTTGGCTTTTTCAACTTCTGCTATATCAAATTTTGCCTGAATTTGAATATGAAAATTATAAGTTAAAACATGACAAATAACACCACACATGAACTATTATTTGGAAAGTAGTTTTGTTTATTTAAATGTTACCAAAATGTCATCCCATATGATTTCCTTCAATGATTCAGGCACGTCTTTCCAAGGGGCATGCATAATGGGGATTTTTTCTTTTGCGACAACCCCCAGATAACTGTGAAATTTTGCCTTATTACTGCCTGTTGCCCTTCCAGTAGAATGACTTACAACAACTATGGGCTTTGGTTGTTCGATTGTTCTAAAGGTTAAGCTTCTAAGCCTGGTGGATTGTCTACTTTTCCTAGTAGAGGTCGATTTTGATTGCTCTAGTTATGAATGTGGAGGGGACGAAGGGGGTGTTGCCATGGATCTGCAAACAAAAACAAATAAGTCAACCACATTAGTCAAATGTTTAAGTTTAAAGAAATGTGTTGTGTAAAGAAAATTCAATAAAATGAATTGCATAACGAAACAAATTAAAAAAAAACATTACATTGGTGGTAAGCAGTTACTTATCAGTGTTCTCCTATAAACCTTCATCATGATCATTTTGAATTGCATGATTGTCATCAACGTTAGAATCTTCAACAAAAATCGGCATACGGGAGCAAAATGTAGGCATTTCACAAATATCAAGTGTTGCATCATCACCTGCATGATGACTAGTAGTAGATGTTCTTCCTTGAAGAACAACTGAAAATCTTGCGTCACACGGGTCTTGGATGTAAAACACTTGTTTTGCTTGTTCTGCCATGATGAATGACTCGTCCTTGTAACCCACCTTATCAAGTGCTACTAGGGTGAATCCTATATGATCTTGAAAGACACCAGTGTTTCCATTAACCCAGTTACACTTGAAGACAGGAACTCTGAATGCAACATAATCAAGCTCCTAGATTTCCTCTATAACTTCAAAGTAAGGCATGGACACTTGAATAGGGTTGTTATCTAAGGCACGACAAAAGTGTTCCGAATCAGCATACACAATAACCCCACTGTTTTGCACGCTACTTTTTTCATCTTGTGACTTTGTGTAGAAGGAAAAGTTATTGATATCATAACCCTTCAAAGTTGGTACATTCAAATTTGGGCCAATAGCTAACAACTTTAATGTTGAAGAAGCTTTATCATCATTTAAGATTTCGGATTTGAACCAAGTGACGAATGTTCTATTGTGTTCTTGCAACACTTTCATGATGTTCCATTTAGGATGACATTCAGACACATATTGTTTGTGAGTCTCAATGTATGGCATCACCTCAGTTGTGTTATTTGTTGATTCAAGAGGAAGTATGAAAGGATGGACAAGCAATCAAGCTTTGGAGTTTTGTGCTTTCAACATACATCATAGCAAAATGCCTTGGAAGCTTGAAGATCAATTGATTCATGTAAAAGGGAAGATGTGTTATCTGATAATCCAATGTGCATATCATGCATAATCATTCATTTAGGATTGTTAGATTGAGGACCAATTCAAAAGCATTTAACAAATAAGGCAAAATTAAAATCAAGTTTTTGGAAAAATGAAGTTCTTCTGCTTTAATCGATTACAGATATGTTGGCATCGATTATTTTGTTCTTCGTGCCTTCTGGAAAACAAACCAAGAACAATGTAATCGATTACATATCGAATTAATCGATTACCTAGGCTAAAATTGAAAAATCATACTGTCTGTCTTAATCGATTACAGAAGTTTGTAATCGATTACATATCATGCCTATGGCTAACATGTTTTACTGATTTAATCGATTACATATCATTTTAATCGATTACATAGTTCATTTGAAAATATTGGTCTGTCTATCTTAATCGATTACTACAATTAGTAATCGATTACACAGTGCATTTAGAAAAACATGAGTGTCTGGATTAATCGATTACGTGACGGAATAATCGATTACAATGTTCATAGCTCAAACCCAGAACGCATCATAAACACTTTAATCGATTACATTCTTGAATTAATCGATTACAAATGCGAAATAATCGATTACAGGAGTGTGTTTAATCGATTATTTTCAGTTAGAAAGCTGTTATAAATAGAAACCTTTGCCCTGTGATTTTAAGAATTGAGTAATTCGTATTCTGGGCAATCACAAACATTCATGAGCTTTCTTTAGTGAGTTTTCTGAGCTTAAAAACATCTTGGCTTCACAAAAATTCATATGGGTTGTTGAATTTGAAAAGTGAAGCATATTGAGTTTCAAAGAGTAAGGAAAGGGATGCTTTGAATCTTCATTCTTTCTTTCAACTTAGTGAATCATTCATATGCATTGTGTTCATTGGATTATCAGGTGAATTCGTTCCTTATTCTTTGTGGTTGTAAATCTGTTTTTGATTTTTGTAAAGATTGGCTTATTGTAAATGGGTTTCTTGCATGATGACTAGAGATAGTGTTTCTCTAGGGGTTGCTGAGTAGTGTTCTCAATGGGGATTGGTCTCTAAGAATTTAATAGTGTTTTAGATTTCTGAACTTTATCTAGGGTTGATAAAGAGAGACTTGTAATATCTTGTAAGAAAATTAATTTGCAATAGTGGAACTCCATTCTAGTGTTGAGTGGAAGAACTGGATGTAGCTTCATAGTGTTTGAAGTGAACCAGTATAAAATCGTGGCTGATCTTTATTCTAATCTCTTCATCTCTTTATTGCTTTGGTTTGTGAATCAAATTATTGCACAGAAAAATTTCAATTGTCTATTGATATTCTTGACAGAGGAATTTGATTGAATAGAAGATTCTTGATTTCAAAAACATTTTTAAAGTGATAAAGATCCTGTGGAAACTTTGATTTGAAAATTTTTAATTATCAAGGTTCAACCAATTCACCCCCCCTCTTGGTTGTATTGAAGTATTCCAATCATTTTCATTATTCAATACATAAAAATGTGCTTGTGAAACTTGAGGTCTAGTCATAGTGACAACATTGAATCCTCGTGTACCCTTACCTCTCCTGGACCGTTCATGACGACTATCAGGAATCCCAATTGGTTTAACTATATCCAAATATTCAGAACAAAACTCAATACATTCTTCAGCAACATACCTTTCAACAATAGAAGCTTCAAGTCTGTATTGATTTTTAGTATAAGATTTTAACACCTTCATGTACCTTGCAATGGGATACATCCAACGTAAATACACTGGCCCACATAACCTGATCTCGCTGACAAGATGGACAATCAAGTGGACCATAATGTCAAAAAATGAAGGAGGGAAGAACGTTTCCAATTGACAAAGCACAATAGCTGCCTCATTCTCTGAATCATCTAATTGACTCGGGTCAATTGCTTTTCGGCAAACGACATTAAAGAAAAAGCACAACCTTGTAATTGCAACCCTAACTTTCTCATGAAATATTCCTTGAATTGCTATAGGTAGTAACTGTTGCATTAGGACATGACAATCATGAGACTTCAAACCAACCAATTTGAGATCGTTGATCGATACAAGACTCTTGATATTTGAAGAGTATCCTTGTGGGACTTTAATGCTTCTTAGACATTGACAAAAAGCTTTTTTTTCTTTTCTTGACAAGGTGTGACATGCAGGGGGCAAATACATTTGTCGGCCTTTACTAATTGGATGCAACTGTTCACGTATACCCATTTCAACAAGATCTTGCCGAGATTTTAAATTATCATTTGTCTTGCCTTTAATGTTCAGCAGGGTGCCAATTAAACTATCGCAAACATTTTTCTCAGCATGCATTACATCAATACAATGTCTGACATCGAGATCCGACCAATAAGGAAGATAAAAAAATATTGACCTTTTCTTCCATATGCTTTTGTCATTAGCATCCTTCTTTTGTGTCTTGCCAAATGTAGTGACAATGTCCTGAACACAATCATAAACTTGATGCCCAGTTAATGGAATAGGCGCAGACTGTTTCTCCTGAATTCCATAGAAGGCTTTTTTGAATCGGCGATACGGGTGATATAGTGTGAGAAATGTTCGATGCCTCGTGTATACTGTCTTTTTCCCATGTTTCAATTGGACAAATGATGTGTTTTTTTCACATGAAGGACATGCATAATGGCCTTTCACACTGTATCCACTCAAATTTCCATATGCTGGAAAGTCATTAATTGTACAAAATATCATTGCACGCAAAGTAAAGGTCTCTTGCAAATGGGCGTCATACACCTTAACCCTGTCAACCCACATTTTTGTCAAGTCTTCGATGAGTGGTGCAAGGTAAACATCAATATCATTGCCTGGCTGTCTTGGACCCAATATCATCTAAGACAACATTATGTACTTTCACTTTATGCATAACCAAGGAGGGAGGTTGTAAATCATCAAGAGCACAGGCCACAAACTGTGGTTAGTGGAAAGGTTACCAAAAGGATTCATTCCGTCGGATGCAAGACCTAGCCGTAGGTTCCTTGGGTCATCACCTAATGTTGGAAACAAACAATAAATTTTTCCCATTAAGGAGAATCACCCGGATGTCTAAGAAATCCATCAATTTTCCTCCCAGTTGCATGCCAAATAAGGTTTCTTGCGTCATGTGGGTTAACAAACAAACGCTTAAACCTTGGAATAATTGGAAGATACCAACATACCTTTGCTAGACGACCCATGCTTGTGAAAGACTCATTACTACATTCGTCATCATTGACTTTGTATCATGATTCAGCACATGTGGGGCACTTATGCATTTCAGCAAACTCATTCCTAAACAAAACACAATCATTACGACATGCATGTATTTTCTAGTACTACATGCCCATGGGACATAATATTTTCTTCGCTTCCTAATGATTTTTCGGCAAAGTGTTGTCTTCAGGAAGCAATTTCTTCAACAAAACAAGCAATTCAGTGAAGCTTTTGTCACTCCACCCAAATCTGCCTTCAAATTCACCAATGCTAACACCGCTGACAAACGTGTGTACGTTGTACACGTCGAATACAAAGGGATTTTCGAATCAGTTTGTACTTTCTCATACATAGGTGCGTGGGCTTGCTGAAAACTGGATTCTCCAAGGTCACGTAGCATGTCTTCTATACGATCATCTGTGTGTACATCAACAAGTGCAGGGGTTGGGATAGATGGCATTTCTACGAACTCACCATGCCATATCCATTTTGTGTATGTTGGAATTATGCCCTCACATATGAGATGTGATCTTATGTCGTCAATTGACTGACATCTTCCATTCCCACATTTGAGACAAGGACAAAAATATTTTCCATGCAGCGAAGGTGCATTAAGTGTGGTAAAATTTAGGAATTGCCCGACCCCATTTTCGTACTCATCACTAATGCGGGACACTCTCATCCAACTACAATCCATGACCTTTACCATATGAATAAAAATGTCAACTTCATGTTGAAAAGGTGTGGCCCTATCCCATTCAGGAAGTTATATTTTATACATGAATCCTCAATGTGGAAGTTAACTATGGTTAGTTCAATTTAACGAAATTTCGGCAGCATTTTGCATTGGTCTCCATGTACACGAAATGAAAGCGGTAAGTTTTACTCACCCCGATCAAGCATGCACTCGGAGATCAACGCAAAATACAATAAACTGAAATGTCATTAAATTAAAGAAACCATACTTAACTTTCACATTGAGGATTCATGTATAAAATGTAACTTCCTAAACTGTTCAAACGGACAATTCAAGTTTCAATTCAATGATTAATCCAAACTATCCGCATTAATCACTGGATTGAAGCTTGAACGGGAAACTAATGTTGACTCACAATGCATTCAAATGTATGACAAACCAAAATAGGGATATATGAACACACATGTAAAAAACACAAAAGGCTGGGAAATAGGAGACATACCTGTGACTAGTAATTTAACCCTTATTGTTGAAGATTGCGATGCTGACCACGATAAGAAGAAGGTTGGTGATTGTTGTTTGTTTGAAGTTAAAACAACCTTTTAAGGTGGTAATGGCGTTAAAAAAAATGACCTAAAACCAAAAAACAAACTTATTTAATACAATGATAAACATATACATGAATCATTTAGTGATAGCAATAACTTACAAAGTAAATAATGGTGCTGAATTTAGACGCAAATGACACAACCACAAAAAAGATGTAGGAAATATTTAGGTTATTTGTAGTAGTGTGAGAGTAGTAGTGTCTACACACTAATTGTTAAGTGGGTCCACAAAGAAAGCTATTATAGGAGGGTGATGTGCTCACCTTCTGTGTGCATTATGGTTATTATAAATATCTGTCTTTTTCAAAATTTGGAAAGTGTTGTTATTTTTTTACCATCAATATTCAACTGTTGACTCTTGTGTTTTATGTTCTTCGGGCTAGACCACATCGAAACAAGAAGTTTCTTCTTCTGATTTGGGATGGTTTAGAGCTCTAATTTCTTTTGATCCCTTCATTATTCAAATTTGCTATGTGTTGTTAAGTTTTTCATTGCCTGTGCATCTGGTCATTCACAGATAAAAGGGCATTTAAACTACTATGTGCCTTATCCCCTAATTTTCTGCACATGTTCAAAGTAATTTCGTCTTGGCTGCACCAAGAATTTCTTTTATTTGCTTTCTAGATTTTGACCAACTTGTGTATCTGTGCATACAAATCACACAACATATATTGAATGGCTTTCTTGAGTTCTTGATTAGTCAACCATATATTTGTGTCGATGGCTCAGCTTCAATAGATTAATTGCAAAAGAGAAAACTCTAGGGTGCTTCTTCCTTTGACTTTTTGAATTAGACAATTTGAAGTCATGACTGATCACAACTTTTCTTATACCTAGTTGATTAAACAATTCCATATTCATGTTGATGAAGCAATATTTGACTGTGTTTGAACCCCAAATTTTGTCCCATTTTGTTATCAGAGGTTATGGGTATGTGTTAAGTGTGAACAATTGAGCAGGGAAGATAATAAATTGAGAAAAGAGCAAATGAGAGGAGAAAAGAGAAAGTTCTGAGCATCTTCAAAGAGTGTAGTCCGTGTTGTACCTATAGGACATGCTATTCTAGCATGGCCATACTATTTTTTTAAGAAAACTCCTCATAAGCTTCATACATCCAAACAGGATCGTGCTACTGATAGCACGACCCATGCAGTAATAGAACAAAGCTTGAAGAGCATGAAGCCTTGTTAAGACTCTCGGCAAGCGTACCATTTTGTCATTGCAAGTTACAAAATTTATAGAAGTTCGTCTCCACAGGGACTTGAGTTTAAATTTGGTTAATTTAAATATAGTTCTAACAGTTTAATAGTTTATATACAAAGAGTGTAAATGACAGTTCATTTGATGTGATAATGAAATGTAAAATATAACGAATACGAGAAACTATAGAAATAAATAAAACGAGTTTAATTCAGGAAAAGCGTAGGATTGGATTTCATCATTCTTATCCTTTTATATCTAATTAATCTTATCATGCATAAATCATTTTCTACTCATATTGATGTGCGCGTATTTTACCCCAAATCGATCCCTCGCATATCAAAATAAATATCCCAGCATTAAGAATTAAAATCACATGCTTATGCAATTAAAACGTTAAGCCCTATTCCTAGCAACGTAACGTGATAAGTAATTTCATTTAGTTCAAACCCTAAGGGTACTTTCCAGTCAAGCTTAGGATTTCAATTTATGAGACTATTGATCAAGTAGAATCAAGCATTAAACACATAATGAAATTATCAACAAGAGATAGAAAAGATTCATGCAATAAATAAAATTAAAAGAGGTACATAGGGATAGAAGATTACTTCCAATCCTCGAGAAGCTTAGGCGGCCATGGAGAGAACCTCCTTAAGAGAAGAGTTGATAAAGGAAATCATCTCCGCTTCACTCCGGCAGGGTTTCCCCTATAAGCTTCACCTCTCTCACTTTCCTAAAAGTACCTAAACTGAAACTAGAATTTCCTAAGCTTAAGCACAACAATGGAAAGCAAGAAATTGGAAGAAGAATCATGCATAACTCCAAATTTTCGTGGCCTATTTATAGAAAACCTCCTCCTGCCTACTTCACTCGCCCAGGCAAGTGGTTTGGCTTGAGTTTGCTCCCCTAGGCGAGCTTATGTATATCACATTGGAACTTGACGCTCACCTGGGCGAGCCAAATACACTAGGATGGGTCGCCTGGGAGAGTTAATGCCTTAATGCTGAAGAATGCTTTGGGCTTTGATGGATGTTGGGCCTAAATTGCTTGTAGCACCTCCTATGTTTGCCTTATGATCCATTTTCGCTTGATTTATGTGTTTGGAAGCTTCGGAAATCCTTTTAACCTATCAAAATGCAAGAGAAGATTGGATAAATCTTCAAGAATATGAACATAACATTCATCCTAAGCACTAAATACAAACTAACTAGATTTAGGGCAAGTTTTATAGATATTCTTAGTAAAAACGAAAGATAAGTGCCTTCAATGTAACCCTAATTCACTAAGACATGGGACTTATCAACTCCCCCCAACCTAGAATCTTGCTTATCCTCAAGCAATAGTAAAAATATGTTTGTTAAATGAAAACATGCTTTGTAAAGAATCAACTTCTCAAAAATGATCAAAACATATTTTTAAATAGTTAACCTTATGAATTGAAACAAAAGATGAAATTCACATAACTGAAATGAGATTAAGAACATTTCCTTTCTAAAGAACATCAGAGGAAACATATGTCTGATTCAAACAGAGGAAAACCTCTTAAAGTGTTTAATTTTCTCACATGTAAGTGTTTCATCTCAATTCCTGCACTGATACTTTATAGATTACTTTTGCAATTCATTTGCCATCAAATCAAAGTGCATAATCAAAAAGGATCATTAGGGCTTTTATGGCTGGGCTTTTGGCTAGAAAAGAAATCTTTATTTTTCTGGATATTCAAAAAGACCTTTGGAATATGAGAGCATTTTTAGATAAAACATTAAGATCGTTACCTCCTATTTCTTCCTTTTTCTTTTAGGATTCCCATTTTATCAATGTTTTCACCCAACACTTTGTATATTTAAAACACATGACTTTGTTTTTCTTTTTTCTTTTAACTAAACACATGAATAGCATATAGCCACTTTTAAAATCCTTTTTCATAGCATGAACTACCTAAAAGAAGTTTCCATCACAAATTATTCCCTTTTGCTCTCCTAATCTTAGGTATGGTATGAAATTCCTATCCTAGGTTAGGGTTTCAACAAAATATCATCTATTTGGCTCAAAAGGGTTGCAAATGGTAAATCATTATATTCATGTTTAGGATAGCTTTTCGGCCAGTGGCTTTAAAAGATGTTTCAAAAAGAAAGACAGCCTAAATCATATCCTTGTATCATATGTTTTGAAAATTACAAATTTATGCAAAATCACTATAAATCATATCAGTGAGGTCTCTCAGTATAATCTATGTGGTTGCACACACTCACTAGGCTTATGGTCTGTTTTCATGTTCAAATCAGATCAATAGTTTTAAAAAAATATTGTTTATTAAGTTTATGTGAAAAAGTCTTGCCTTCATTTGGTATTTGGAAAATCATTTCATTTGTTTTTCATTCTCAAGATTTTTTTTTCAAAAATCATTTTGTTGTTCTGATCCAATTAAAAACCAAGTTCAAAATAATATTTGTTGATTCTTTTCAAAACATGTAATCTTCCAAGAATTTTTTTTCTTTTAAGACCCAAAAAGATTTTATATATTATATACAACTATTTTAAGTAACATATAAAAAAAAATTTGGTGTAACTTTCAAAAAGACTTATGTTAACAATATACAATACCAAAAAGATTTAACAATATATAATACCAAAAAGATGAAATAGTTAGTAAGCAATAATAGTAATATAGAGTATTTAGAAAGCGATAAAGACAGAAATAGATAATGTAAAGTATTTAGGAAAGCAGTAAAGAAAGCTGTAAAGAAATTAAAAACAATGTCACAGATTATGCAAGTCTGTGAGATAAGCTGCCAAGTTCTGCTCCAGATCATCCTTATCAGTTGCTTCCTCTCCTTCAACAACTCCCTGATCATCTGTAGGGCCAGCCATAGGGTCCTGCTCAGCTCTTTGGCCTCCTGCCTCCTCTTGAAAGATTGGCCTATCCCCAGGCCATGCTACATATGTGCTGAACTGCTCTGGAGTGGGCCACTGGAATGGGGTGGGATCCTGTCTGTGCTAATGCTAGGTGTAGTTGTAGAAACTCTGGTTAAGCTACATCTGCCCTTTGTGATTAACAGCTTGTTGATCAGCCATATGCTGCATATAAGTGTGCATTTGGAGTTCCATGCGCTATAGAAGAGCGGAGATGGACTCCATGGATGTTGGTTGTGGTGGCTGCTGCTCTTGTACTTGTCTAGCCAAACAATATTTTTCAATAAAGGCTCTGTTTATGGCAGGTCTGATGGTCTTGGTCGGGTGCACTTGGATTTCATAGTGTTTGCATAAACCAGTAATTAAAGCGGGAAATCCAAGTGCCCTGTTGGCCTTTTCAGGGTTAAGGGAATGCCTTGGTGGCTCTAACATCACGAATTGAAGGATTGCATCGGAAATTAATTGAGCCACATCAATGCTAACCTGAGTAATACAACTAAAAGCTAGTTGACATTTTTGCATGAGAAGATCAGAATTATGGTCACTAGGAAGCATGTTACTCAGCAAAAAGGTCATCCAAATTTGTGTCAAAGTAGTCATATTAGTCTGCATTAACCTTACCCTGTTACCTACTATGTTTCTGGAAAAGTCACACCCTGGGATACACAGGAGCTGAGTCATGGCCTCTTCGTCAAAGTCGTTGCGCCTTGACATATACTTACAAAGTTGTCCTTCTGGCAAGATAAGTGGATTTCCTAAAAACTGATTGATTGCATCAGCATCATAGGGAATCCACTGACCTCTGACAAAAGAACGTTTGTCGAATAAAGCTCCCTCTAGTGGCCAAGCGTTGGCGTAGAATTCTAAGACTATCTCTGGATCAAATTTCTGCAAAGGGGTGGCTAATGGTCTCCATCTACACCTGTCAAGTTCTGCTGTGAAATCTGGATACTCATCATCCATCAGCTGAACTCGCCTTTCTTTGAGGAATAACCAATTCTTGATTATTTCAAATCGTTGTTGGTGTTCTCTGCTCCGAAATCTCTGATCATCATAAATGAAGTCTTTAGGGGGATTTGTACTAGAACCCTCATTCCTAGCTCTTTTAGAAGGGAGTTTCTTATGAGTCATCTGTAATAGCATCTCAAAATATATTTATCATGATTATGGTAAGAGTAGCTAACTTAGATAGGGCAAAATAACAAATAGATAGCAGCTTTATGAGAAAGTGATAATCAAGACAACTACAACATATATGTTCAAAATTTCCTATCTTCCTAATGCACATGTCATTAAGCGTATCAATCCATTTACTCCATTGTTGTGCCTTACTAACCATGTATGTCCATGTGGATGATACCAAATGCTAGAAATTTTTCTTACATATAATTTTGTCTAGGATGAAAATTCCTTTTTAAAAGTTTTTGATCATGATAGAATTTTACTTTTTGCTTGTAAAGTTTGGAATTTTCATAACAACTTACAATAATAGTTTTAAAAATCGATCCGATGACTGACCTGGTCATGGTACTAGGTCAATGGGTCATTAGTCAAACCAGTGGGTCACTAATTAACCCGCATGACCCGTTTGTAATAAAAAAAATATAAAAATTTTATACATATCTTAAAATCTTTCTTCTGGTTCATTGAAATTCAAAAGTCTTAAAAACACAAATAAAATATAAAGAACACAAGTTAAAAATGAATATTATCTCTAACATTTAACATCAAAGGCATCAGTGACAGTATATATCAATATTCACACTAAAATGAAACATAATCATATCACATCAATCTAGATTATAAAATATAAAAAATCAATCCAAAGTTTCAAACCACAATTTTAGAAAATGATTCGGGATCACAATTTTACCTACAACTCAACCACAGTTGCAGTCACTTCTAAATCAATTTAACTCAACAAAAATGCAATTGCAGCCACAAAATATATTCAACAATGAATGAAAATATCAATTTAACTCAAAATCAGAAAAAAAAAAAACTAAAAAAAAATATAAATTAAGTGACCATGTCCGGGTCAATGGGTCATCAATTCGACCACAAACCAGGACGGGTCAATCCAGGTTGCTCTGAGTCAATAGCGTAGCTGATCCTACTTATGACTCGACTTGGTCCAACCACCAAGTCGTGGTTTGACCGTTCTGACCGATTGGGTCGATCTAGGTTTAAAACTCTGCTTACAATGGTTATAAATAATTTTTCAAACAGTGAGCCACTGAAGATATTTGATTTAGAAAACAAAAATATCAAAATATCAAAATCAAAATTATCTATTCAATTTGTGATTGATTGGTATTTATTAAATCAAAAGTGGTTAAAATTTAAAAAAAATTGAAAGAAAAAATAAATAATTATAAAATCAGTTAATTTTGTTTTCTTATGATTAAATATTTAAATACCAAAATCAAAATCATATGTTAAAATTTTGATTGATTGATTGATTGGTATCTATTAAATCAAAAGTGGTTAAAGTTATTTTTAAAAAATATTGAAAGAAAAAATAAATAATTATAAAATCAGTTAATTTCATTTATTTGTGATTAAATATTTAAAATGTCAAAATTAAAATGATCTATTAAATTTGTGATTGAGTGATTGGTATCTATTATTCAAAGGTGGTTAAATCAATTAATAGGTAATAAAAAAATGTAAAACAGAATTTGTGATTATAAAAAACAAAATAAAAAATTCAAGGGAAATTGTGGTTGGAATATCTATTCATTACACATTTAAAATTTGAATTATATCTATTTTGAGAAAGGGATGAAGAATATCAAGGAAAGAATTGCACCATAGGAAGCTACTTAACTAATCAAGAATTGCACCATAGGAAGCTACTTAACTAATCAAGAATGACACTCGACAAAAGTTTCTTCTAAATACACTTGCAAATGTATAATTTATTTATTATTAAAGAAAATACGCGTATTTATTTTCTATGATTTGCTACAAAAGTTAAGGATGACTTAATCGTTTTAATATCAAAAGAAAAAAAACTTAACCATTTTAATAAAGCCATGGATTCCAATTAACATCTCATCTTCGATTAAGGTTGTTGGTAATCTGATTTACCACCAAAAATTCTTGTAGTGTATGAGCCACACACACACAAAAGTCCACACCTAACTTATAAAAGATTTCTTAGTTTTATTAAGACAAATCCTATTATTCGCAAGTCGTTACATGCATAACAATAATGCTCCAATAATGACACAAAAGGGATTTTTCCAATCGATCCAATAGTGAGGCAAAGGATGAAACACCTACAAAAGGGAGGATCAATATTCAGGCCAACATATGTTGTTCCCATCTTATTCTCAACCTCTTAAGAATCCTTCCTAACTAGAATGCCAAATGTTACAAATACCTACTCTAGCTAGTTCTCCAAGAAGGGACACATTTGAACGAACTAGGACGGTTGATTAAAAAAGAAGACTCCATCTCGATTAAAAGAACAATGTTTAATAGAATGTATTCTTTTTGTAAATAAAATAGAATGCTAAACAAAAAATAATTTGGAGCAGAAAAGTATAAAAGAAGAGAACATAAGAGTTTAAAAAGAATAATTTTTTTAAAAGGGATAACTTATTTATAGATATAAAATATATCTGAAAAATTATGAGAAAAAATAGAAATAAAGATAAATTATAAAAGATAAAGAAAGATGACAATTACAAATAAATTATTCAACATATAATGTATTATTTGACATAGCTTAACTTGAAAATAGATTTATTAACACAATGAATAAAATAATAAAATTGGCAAGTTGTCAACTGATTAAAGAATAGTATAGTTACAGTGAAAAAAATAGAATAGTATAGTAGTAGGTTTCAAGTTTTTGGCTAAAATATTATATTTTAGTAATTAATAGACGTATTAAGTGAGTAAATTATCACCCGTATGTTTGTACACAGTAATATACATTAGAATACATGTGTACCAGACGCTCTTAGCTGGCATATTGATTTAATATTGCATCATCACAAGCACAGAGCATAAACTAGCATTATGGTTTTCTGGATGATGTGGTATATATGATTCTTCCCTATTTTTCTCTTATTTTATTGTTATAATAATAATATATTAATTACTTTTTTTTTTTCTTTCAAGTTCTTCTTTACCACTTTCGTAGATACCTTTCGGTTGCAATTAGTAAACTTAACCACCTTTTAGTGTTAGGAGAAATTGGGGTGGTGGGTTACATATTTTATGAAGTCACGAAACACAAAGCTCACGTGCTTTACTTTTTCCTCCAAATTCCTTTTCCGAAGGGTTCTGTGAAGGGTAACTTTTAATTAGTTTTTTTTTTCATTTATTTGTAATCTTTCTTTTTTAGTAGGTTAAATTGATACGTGGATCCTGCATGTTTGTAAATTTTTAATTAAGTTTTTACATTTGTTAATTAGGATCCTAAACTTTTTTTAATTGGTTGTCCATCTAATTAATATTGTTTTTTGAAAAATTAATCGTAAACATCTAACTAGAGATACATACATTGAATTGATGTTTTTTTTATAGTGTGTTGTAAACACAATTGAGTATTCTATTGAGTCCGTTGTAAAAGATTTTTGTAGAATTTCAATTTCTATATCGTAATTCAATCTAAGTATTCTTTCATAACTCTCTTACAATTGTTTGATTTTGTGGAAGGTTGAAACTTTACAATAAAAATTTCTCACAATTGATTCAGGTGTGCTTAATGCTTACAACACACTTTGGAAGCACCAATCCAGTGTCTCTGTCTTTCTAATTCAGTATTTGTAATTAGTTTTATAATGACAATTAAATTAGAAGATCTAATTAAAAAAACTTCACAAACCCAATTAAAAACATTCAAGAACCTAACTAAAAATTTGATAAAAATAGTATGATTCGCAAAATATTAAACCTTTTCAGTAATTGTTTTTATCTGTAATAGGTTAACATGTCATTTTGGTTTTAGAGGTAAGCATCTCACTTCTAAAATTACATGACCCTAAAAATAATTAGTTGGCACTTGATTTCAAACCTAACAGAGAAAAAATTGTTCAGTACGTTGGTCCGATTGAATAATAAGGTTCTTTCATATAAAGTCAGAGCACAATGTATGGGTATTACTTCAACGATGTAACAGATGGATAAATCAGGAGCTGATAAAAAGAACATTAAAAGAGAAAGTAACCTATGAAAAACTTATTACCTTTTTCATTTGGTAATTGTCAAAATCTTTGTAATTAATCCAGAAGCAGTCGCCATCAACAAAAGTTGTCACTTCAGAAATTTGACATATTTCACGCTTTTAGAATCACTATCTCATCTTTTGATGCCCATTTGAATTTTTTTATTTTATTTCTTGTTTGAAAAGGATAGAGGAAAAATAGTTTAAGCCATTGTATAACACTATTAGTTAGTTTTTAGAATAAAAAATTGTGATGTTATAGGTGGGCCTGCTTGAGGACTGAGCAGCAATGCTGATAGTAAAAGTTGCTCACAATTATGTAGAACAGATATAGAATGACCCACTTCAATTAATGACAATTAAATTTAGATGGAATCATATGTACAGACTTGCTATGTGTGACTGGAACAATTGTGACGATAAAAAGGCATTATGATAAGGATCAACACTTCAATTGGAAAGGTTATGGAAAATAATACATCAAGACTGTATATTATTAAGAAACAAGGTTATAGTGTCTCAGTAATAAGGGAAAATTACATGACAGTATCAGCAACTCCTATTGTAATTTGAGTAATCTCCTATGAAAATGAAAATAAAAGCAATGGTAATCACAAAAAGAAATAAGAACATATAGTGTGAAGCACATATGAGAGGCTCCACTCTCTCCCAAGTCCCAACCTACTGATTTCAGCCCAAAAATCCCCCTCATTCTTATTCCATTACCTATTTAACTGACTCCCTGGTCACGTGGTGCTCCTCCACTACATTCTGTTTTTTGGGTCATTTTGTAGACATAATTCTGTTGAATCAGCATTATTGGTATTTGAGGCCCACATCTCCACATTTGAAGTCCATTTCTTCCTATTTTTATCCCTTTTGTAAGTCTTCCAAGGTTGGATCGTATCAATACTCCCTCCCATTTTAAGCACCTTGTCCCCAAGGTGGAATTTAGGGAACTGCTGCTCAATGACCTCAAAGGTTTCCCATGTTTTTTCAAAGTCCACCAAATTCTTCCATTTCAGTAAGACTTCCAATACGCCTTTTGCAGATCTGCGCCAATCTACTACCTTTTCAGGTTCAACTTGGAGCTCCCATTCTTCTGTCGACAGTGCTGGTAATAGTTGAGCATTGGGTAGAGTTGATGTAGCTTGTTTAAGCAAGGACACATGGAACACTGGTGTACCTTGCAATGTGTAGGTAACTGTAAACGATAGGCAGTCTTACCAATGCACTCCACAATCTGATATGGACCATAGTAACGTGGACTAAGCTTCTCATTCAATGGCCTAGCAATGGTTTTGAGGCAATAAGGCTGCAGTTTTAAATACACCAAGTCTCCTTTATACTGCACATCCCTTCGCTGTTGGTTTGTATGTTTGGTCATTTTATTCTGGGCTTTCAACAGATTTGGTTTCAACTCATGTAAAATGTTTTCCCTTTCTGCTAATGCTCGAGAGATGTCATCATTGGTAGAAACAAAGTTGCCACAACTGAATAAGGCAGGAGGTTCAATCCCGTAAAGAGCTTTAAAGGGGGTCATGCCTGTTGAATCCTTATATGTTGTGTTATACCAGTATTCTACCCAATGGACCCACTTTGGCCACTAATTCAGTTTTGGGCCATGAAAACACCGTAAATAGACTTCCAGGCACCTATTAACCACCTTCGTCTGGCCATTTGTTTGTGGGTGATAGGCTGTGGTGTAGTGTAATGTGGTCCCAACGCTTTTAAAAATTTCAGACCAAAAGGAACTCATAAATACCATGTTCCTGTGTGAAGCTATGGTGAGGGGAAACCCATGGAGTCTTACTATTTATTTAACAAATAAATCAGCCACCTCCTTCGCTGTGTAGGGATGCTTGAGGGTTAAGAAGTGAGCGTACTTGGACAATCTGTCCACTACCATAAAAATAGTGTCTACACCCATGGCTTTTGGCAATCCACCTATAAAGTCCATGGATATATCAGTCCATACCTTAGAGGGGATAGGTAGAGGCTGCAATAGTCCTTCAGGGGACAAATTCAGGACTTTGCTTTGTTGGCAAATTGAGCAAGCTGCCACATAGTTTTTAATTCTCTTCTTCATGCCTTCCTAGTAAACCAATGTTGTCAATCGCTTGTATGTTCTGAAATATCCTGAATGTCCTCCCATACTAGAGTCATGAAACTCCTTTAAAAGTAATGGAATAAATCGAGATGTTTTGGGGAGGACTATTCTATCCTTGTAAAATAACCTACCACCATATATTTTGAACCTTTCATGATCATTCTTGTCAACCAGCAAATCTTGCAGGATGTGTTTCAGTTTGTCATCATTGTATATCTCCATCTCCAGCTCTTCCTAACGAGGCCATTGTAGCAATGATAAACTAGCAAGCTGCATCTGACGAGACAATGCATATGCTACCAAGTTCTCCTTCCCCGGCTGATAATGAATTTCAAAACTAAATCCCATCAACTTAGCAACCCATTTTTGCTGGTCTTCATTCAATATACTTTGTTCATTCATAAACTTTAAACTCTTTTGATCAGTTTTAACAATGAAATGCCTCCCCATCAAATAGTGACGCCACTTTTGTATGGAAAACACTATGGCCATCAATTCCTTCTCATGGATTGACTTCCCCTGGGCTCTATTAGAAAAACCTCGGCTGATATAAGCTATTGGTCCGTTTTCTTGCATCAACACAGCCCCTATGCATTTTCCTGATGCATCCGTAACTATTGTAAAGATCTTAGAGAAATCTGACAATGCTAACACTGGTACACTACTCATTTTCTGTTTCAGCATATTAAACGCATGTTTAGCAACCTCTTCCCACTTAAACCCCATTTTTTTTTTAATAAATCTGTGAGTGGCTTGGCCAGCTTTCCATAGTCTTTCACAAACACACGGTAATACCCCGTTAACCCAAGAAAACCATGTAACACTTTGATGTCTTTGGGTATAGGCCAATCAGTCATTGCTCTTAATTTCTGTGGGTCAGCACTCACCCCATTGGTAGAAATTATGTCGCCCAGGTAATCCACTTGCTCCCTCCCGAAACTACACTTCTTTCTATTTTCATCAAGTAGTTTTGTCGTAACACCTCAAATACACACATCAAATGTCCCACATGTTCAATTCTGCTCTTGCTGTAAATTAAAATATCATCAAAGAATACTAATGCAAACTTCCTTAGAAATGGACGCAGGACTTCATTCATAAGCCCTTGGAATGTGAAGGGTGCATTAGTCAAGCCAAAGGGCATTACTAGATACTCATAATGCCCTTCGTGTGTTCTGAAAGAAGTTTTGGAAATGTCTTCCTCCCTCATTCTAATCTGGTGATAACCAGATTTCAAGTCCAATTTGGAGTATATAGCCGAACCTACTAATTCATCTATCAACTAATCCACCATAGGAATAGGGAATTTATCCGGGACAATTAATTTATTTAATGCCCTATAGTCCACACACACACGCCAACTGCCATCTTTTTTCTTCACCAGGATAATTGGGCTTGATTAGGGACTATTGCTATGTCTAATGAAACCATTACTGAGTACTTCAAATACCAGTTTTTCAATCTCATACTTTTGATAGTGAGGATACCTGAATGGACGCAAATTGGGAATTTGACTATTTGGTTTAAGGTTGATGGCATGGTCACAACTCCTCCTAGGTGGCAAGCTTTTGGGCTCCTGGAATAAATCTTCAAACTCCCTCAGCAGGAATGTCAACTGACTCCACTGTTCCCCTTCATCAGCCACTGACTCTGTATCTACGCTGAGATAAAAGCCTTGTCCCTCATTTTATAGTGCTTTAACAATAGACTTAAGAGATGCAATAGACCTTGATAACTCAGGGCCCCTCTTGATCAGAACTTCCTTCCCCTCATTTCCAAACCGGAGTGTCATCTCCTTGAAATTTGCTTTGATGTCGCCTAATTGAGTAAGCCAATCCAATCCCAGTACCACGTCTACACCCCCAAGTCAAACAAATATAAGTCTTGTTTGATTTGGGTTCCTTGAAGTGCAATCTCGACTCCTTCACATATTCCTTGACAACTAATTTTGTGTCCGTCCCCTACTTCCACGTTAAACGCTTCTGTTTCTTTCACCTTCAACTTCATTTTTTCGACTATTTCCTTTCGTATGAAATTATTGGAGGCCCCGCAATCTATCATCACTGTCACCTTCACACTTCTAATCTCCCCCCATACCTTGAGAGTTTGGTTTGAAGAGAGCCCTAACATACTTTGCATTGATAGATGAAGCACTGTTTCTGGTTCTTTCTCCATGGGAAGTGACATGTCCTTCTCTGTTAACGTTTCGTCTACTACCTCTTCGTCGTCTTCCTTTACCAGCAACAAGTGAAGTTGACGAACCTGGCATTTATGATTAGGGTTCCACTGTTCGTCACATTTGAAGCAAAGACCCATTCGTTGGCGTTCGCACAACTCTTCTTGCGTTAATCGTCGACTATTGCTTGTGTGGCTCTCATTTCTGCGACTGTTTCCGACAACGTTCATGGTGGGACTCGTCGTCGCCTTTGAAGCCTTAACTCTTGCCGCTTCCGCCATCGGCCCCTTAGGGTTCCAACTACTGGTGTTGGCATTAAGGGATCTCTGAACTGTTTGACCCGAATTAGATGGGCTTGTGTAACCCGCAACCTGATTTACCCCATTTGGCTCGTATCTTGTCGCTTGGGTTTCCTTATTGTTCCACAGTTTGAGCCCCTTCCCAGATGGCCCAATCCCTTCTTCAGCCCAAGCCATATTCCTCTTTTCAATCTTCAACGCATACTTCATCATCTCCACGAGACTAATGGAGGGGTTCATCAACAACTCTTCTCTAATGTTGCATTTAACTCCATTTAACCATGCTCCCTTAAGAAGTTCTTCATCCTCAAAATGTAAAGCCCAAATCACTTTCTCAAATTCACACCGAAATTCTGCCACTGACCCTGTTTGCTTCAGCGAATACAGGGCCCTGTAAGGATTCTCTAGTGCCTCTGGTTGAAACCTACTCAGAAGCTCGCGACGGAACAATGCTCAGGTTGCATTTGGATTATTGACTTCCCACTATTGATACCAATGAAGGGCTTCACCTTTAAGTATGACAAGAATCGTCGTTACCTTCTCTGCATCCGTCATGCCATTGATGGTGAAATACCTTTCTACTTTGGTTACCCATCAAAACACGTCATCACCTGAAAACACAGGTATCTCTAATCGTCTGATCCCCGGAGCCATCGTGTTGAACCTTCTACCATATCTTCCTCCGTTAGCATCTGAAGCATTTTCATCGGATTCGTCTTCTTTGCCGCGAGAGTTGCCTCTTCTCCTTCCAGCCATCTCATCCAACCTCTTGATGATTTCAGCCACTCCGTTTCTGTAGCTTTTAATCTTCTAATCACTTCATCCTTACGAACATTGTTACTGCGCAACCCCTCTTCCAAAGTCTCCAAATGATTCTCCATACTTTTGGTACAGACCATTCCACAGAGCTCCTAGATCGGAGCTCTGATACCAATTGATAAGGACCAACACTTCAATTGGGAAGGTTACGGAAAATAATACCTCAAGATTGTATATTATTGAGAAACAAGGTTATAGTATCTCATAGTAAGGGGAAATTACATAACAGTATCAACAACTCCTATGCAATCTGAGTAATCTCCTATTAAAATGAAAATAACAGCAATGGTAATCGCAGAAAGAAATAAGAACAGATAGTGTGAAGCACATATGAAAGGCTCCACTCTCTCCTAAGTCAGCCCAAAAATCCCCCTTACTCCTATTCCACTACCTATTTAACTGACTCCCTTGGTCACATGGTTCCCTAGGGGTCATTTGGGTCATTTTGTGGACATAATTCTGTTGAATCAGCATTATTGGTATTTGAGGCCCACATCTCCACATATGAAGTCCATTTCTTCCTATTTTTTATCCCTTTTGTAGGTCTTCCAAGGTTGGACCGTATCACATTATAATTTCTTTTTCATTAATTTCTAATTTTTCTAATGTAATAAAGATTAAACTGATCAAGATCTTTATCATATAGACAATCAGATTGTCAACTAAATGGGAAGAAACTGTGGCGCTTTCTACTATTTTAAGAAGATAAGATTTCTCACCTTCATTTATATTGCTGTTTTATTGTAGGGCACACCAAAAGAAACCCATATGCTCAACATTGTTGTTGTCTTCCTTTATATTTAAGAAAAACAAATACAAAAAAGCACAGTCTGGGGATCCCAATCCAGTTTTTTCCTTTATGTGCTACATCAGGTCCTTAAATACCAATCAAGAATTTAATTTATTATGTGTAGTCAATGAAGGCATTTCAGTTTTCACTACAAACTAGTTTGAAGATATGCATGCACCATACAAAGTCAACTACTTCTCTAAAACTAATAAGTCTTCAGTATGATCGCCACTTTTTTTTGTGTTTTTTCTTTTATCTTCTACCTAATTGGATTTAATAGGCAATCCCTCCGGGAAATGCAAAGATATCACTGCAATTGATTTATTATTTTTTGGTTTTGCATAGGTATTTTCCTTAGGAAGTAGGAAGCAATCATATTAGAGATATGGTCGGTATTAAATATAAATACCTCTTCGATCTAGTAGAGATTCTAACCTAAATTCACAAACCTAGATTCACTTAATTATATTGCGAGAGACTTGCCAGTTCTACTTATAAACTTAATGTGATCGATTTTTTAGTTAATTAAACTAAAGTTTTATCCACAGGACGTACTTTCAATTTGTTTAACATATCTTCATACATGTTTGTGAACTAACTGGTGTTTGTTTCTTTTGGAATTGATAAAATTAAAAAGCGTTGCAAAGTGTCCAGGTGCTTGCACTTAGAACCCCGCATGTTCTTTTGTCAGATAAGTGTAGGACTTATGGCCATAAATAGGTTTGTCCTTTACAATAACAGAATAAATGGAAGACCAAAGGGGTGGTCCTAAATGCCCTTCAAGGTTGAGAACAAGAACATGTTCTTGGTGCACCTCTACCATATTTTTTTTATTGACATTGTATATAGCTGTCAGAAAAATACTTGGGTAAGGAATGGTGATTAGATAAATTCTTCTCCACATGAACAACTTATAGGTTCGAACTTTGTAGGTAAAGATTACTTAGTGGGTTCCATAGCCTACTTCCACTGGCTCTAATTATAATGAGTGTGAAGTTAGTCTTTTTTGTTGGGAAGGTCTTTTTTTTGTCATAAAATATTTATTAATTTTGTTAATATAAGAGAATTTGATTGATTATATTTAGTGTGGTTCTTTCCTCTAAATTATTTTTTTCACCCACAAGACTCAAATCCAATCCCTTTCCTTAAAGGACCTCACACCAATAACTTGTTGATATATAAATCAAAATTATAATGAAAGAAGAAGAGAAACTATATATTGAGCTAAAAATCCATGTAAATAGTATGTGTAAATCAATTTATGTAAGATTATTTTAATTTAATTATAATTTTGAATTTAAATTCTAAGATTTATATATATATATATATAATTGTGTTAAAAATATATTTAAAGAAAATTTTATATCGGCATCTTTTATTTATTTATAGAAATCAAAGATATTATCATAAAGTTTATAACACATATTTTACTCAATCAATTGAATTATACTCCCTTAACATATCGAGTGTATTTCCACTAAATAATTGAGTTTTTTAAAAAATAATTGGTATATTTGTGTAAATATTATTACTCGATAAACAAACGAAACGACAAAGCATAGATAAATACACACAGCCAACCATCCAACTGCCCATAAAGAACAAACAGCATAATTGCAACAGCCTTTTTCATAAAGTGCTTTGAAACAAATCATCTGGTCACACACTGTTTCATAATGCATTGGAAGTGTCGGCCTGCTAGATGCTAAATCCGTGGAATTTTGCATCACCAAGTTATCTTTTCAATTAAAATAATAAATATACAAAAATCTTGATGCTCGATAAACAATTCATATTACGGAAAAAGAATTTCTATTCTAATTTTCAATATTTAGTTACATGGTGTATTATAATAGGAATCCTTCTTGCAGTTAAATATTACAACATTAACAGAAATTGCTCATAATTACATATTAACGGGCCTAATATGGAAGCTTACCAACTATAACAAAAGTTTAAGTAAAAACTTCTTATTTTAAACATTATACCACAACAAGATGAAGTTAATTTTTCAGCGAATAAAAAAATATATATAAGAAAGCACATGTCAAACATAAAATAAACTTTTAATCCATGTAATGAATGTATTTTTCTACTTTTTTAACCTTAAAAATCGAACTCAAATGTTTGAAATTTATAACAACACATATGTATTACTCAATCAATTGAATAGAACTTCTTTAGAATTATTTTAATTTTTAAGCTTAATTATATATTTTACTATCCAATTTTTATTACTTTACAAATTTTTCTATTTAAGTTTTTTTTGTAAATTTTATCATTAAATTTTTAATTTTTGCATATTTTATCAAGTTGGCATGTCAATAAGAAAGGATTAACAAACTTTTAAAAAAACGACGTTGTTTTGTTATCAACAAAATGATTAAAATGTATATAAACTGAAAATATAAGTGATAAAATTCAAAAAAACAAACTTGATTGTTAAAATGTGAGAAAAATGAAAACTGGAGTGATATTGTGAAATAAAATTTAAATGAAAAAATTTGTAAAATGATGATAATTAGATGTAAAATATGAAATTAAGCCTTTAAATAATTAAATATCGAAATATTGATATTTGATAACCTAGTGGCTTATTAAACTAATGAACTTGAAGAGTCAACAGGCTCATTGTGTAAATATATGATCATAAATTTGATTATTACGTAAGCTAGCTAGCTAATTACATTTTAAGAAAGATACATGTAAATACCTAATTCAGGACCAGTCCTGAAAATTCTTTGGTCCGAGGCGAAGTGGAAAAAATGGGTCCTTACCAAACATTTTTTTTTTGAAATACAAATAATATTAAAACTAAGGGATAGAAAAAATGGGCCCTTAACACACAAATTTTTTGAAATACAAATAATATTAAAATTAAGAGATGGAAAAAATGGGCCCTTAACACACAAATTTTTTGAAATACAAATAATATTAAAATTAGGGATGAAAAAAATGAGTCTCTAATACACAAAAAATGGATCTCTAACATACAAATTTTTTGAAATACAAATAATATTAAAATTAATGATGAAAAAAATGGGCCCCTGACACATAAATTTTTTGAAATACAAATAATATTAAAACTAAGGGATGAAAAAAATGGGTCTCTAATACACAAATTTTTTAAAATACAAATAATATCAAAATTAAAAGATGAAAAAAATGGGTCTCTAACATACAAAATGGGCCCCTAACACACAAAATGGATCTCTAACATAAGTTTTATTTTTATTTTATTTTTTTAATAAAAAATTTTACTTAAACTATCAGCCCAAAAATTTTTGGACGCTGGCGGAGGCTCTGCTGGCCCGGCCCAGCCCTAATCCCAACATAGATTAATCAATATGCATGTAAACTGGTTCGGATATTATATTAATTGGGTATTATCTATAAGTCTATAACAAAATGCTATAGATATTAACGTTTAATCAAATTTTATAGTAGAGTTTAGCTCTGCCTAATATAGGTAAAAAAATATATGAAAGTAAAAAATAATTTGCTCTAACTTTTATCCAAATATACACACTGTGTTAGGGGCTTTTGTCATTACCTACTTATAATTATTTGACTCTTTTATTAAACTAAAATATCCCTATGAATCTTAGAGTGGACTAAGAATGTCTTTGAAATTTCTTTATCTTTTTGCTGTTTTCTTAGTCCAAATAAGAAAATAAGTTAAACCACAAAAAGTTAATCCTCTTTATTTTCCGGTTTTTCAAACCAATGGGTTGAGTGTAAACACTATCTTATATTCCTTCCGTATTTAATTATAATTTTTATATTTATTAATTATTTTTTCTTATTCTTATTTAATTATTTTTGTTTAAATATTAATGAAAAACAATTAAATGGATAAAAAGATGGGAGAAAATCCATTTATTTAAAAAAGTTCCTTTAATGTTACTTCTTATCCTCATCATTCATTTTCTTAAGATTTAATAGTTATAATAAGTAATTAATATTAACTATTAGATCTCAAGAAAATGAATGATGAGAATGAAAGGAATTACTCTTGTATGTTTGGTTGGATGAAAGAAAAATAGAAAATGAAAAAAAAATTTAAAATTTAAATTGAAAAGAAAATAACAGAAAAGAAAAATTTAAATTTTTATATCTACAAAAATAATTTTTTCTTCTATTTTCTTTCAAAACAAATAGAAGAAAATATTTACTTAATCTTATATTTTTTTTCTCTCTTTATTTTCTTTTCTTCCACTTTTTTTCCTACCAAACAAACTATCTCTCTTAGAGAGATAAGAAAAGATAATTTTAGAAAGATAGTAATATAATTAATTAAACTGACTATTTTTTAAGAAATGTAAATTAATTAAAAAAGTTATAATTGAAACGGGGTGAGTAATGTTTTCAACACGTGCTATTATCAACTACAATACAATTTCTAACAAAAAGAATTATTCACTGAATTTTATGACACCTCTGCCTATCTACATCACTAGTTTTCAACTAGACAAGTTCCTCCAATAACACGGAAAAGCAGGTTTTCTGGCATGAAAATTGAACATCTGAAAGGGTAAAACTGGCTGCCACTCACAAAAACGAGTAAACCCCCTTTATTATTCTTAACATTGTTAGTGGCAATGAATTTATGTAAAGTTTATTCTTTTCTTAAAGAAATCTTTATGAACATTGATTTTATAGGAAAAAATGTTATTAAGTGTTAATATAGAATAATTTTAAAATGTCATTTTATTAATTTTTATAATAACTATCTTAAAAGTCATATTAATAATGATATATGATTGAATATCAGAATAAAATCATTTTACTCCATCATTACATGACTATTAAATTCATTTTTAAAGGATAAACCCATACTTATTAATCTCGGATAGTGACACGTAGCAGCCACCCCTAAAAAATGCTATAGCGCTATAACGGGTAGCGCTACAGCAAAGTATATAAGTGAATATATTCTGAAATCTGAATTATATATGTAAACTTCACAAACATAATCCCCCCCCCCCCCCCCAAAAAAAATATGACATAAATATCAAACATAAAGGAATAAAAACAAACTCAGTAACTCACACATGAATAATGTCAAATATGAAAAATCAGAAGTCAGAAATAGCAAAATGAAGGACTGAAGTCTCAAAAATTACCACAGAAATGTCAAATCTAAATTTAAACAACTTAAGAAATAAGAAGGAACTAATCAGAATTGCAATCATTAATCTCTAAGTATTCATCTCCACTTTCACTTGTCTCTAAGTTGTAAATCTCTTTTTTTTCCACTTCATTTTCTTCATTGTCACTTTCTTCATCGTCTTCTTCTTCTTCTTCTTCTTCTTCTTCTTCTCTTTCCTTGTCCCCTTGAGTTTGAAGGCACTTGTATAGGCTGATTATGCAATCTTGATTATCGCCTGGTATACTTTAAAGGTTGGTTAGCCCCACTTGCAGCTCCAACTTCTCCTCAAGTCAATGTATCATTTTCAAAAACTAACTCATTTCCAACATGTACTTCTTCATCTCCACCAATATCTCCCAACAACCACTCATTACTATCATCAATGTCATTTAGGATAATGGGGTCAGTCAAATCACGGTTGTCAAAGCGTTATTTAAGTGCTTGATTATACTTGATAAAAATTGTAATCACCTAAATTTCTACTTATTCTTATTAATTTTATTATTACTTAAAGATAAATTTTCTAAGAAGCGTATATTAGTAAAAATTCTAAAACATAAAACTTACAAAAGTTTTGAAACTAATACATTATACATAGTCATAGTTCTTGTTACAAAAGTCCATATAATACAAGTACAGTACTTTCCATACTTCAGTCTAGTACATAACTTCCTCACTATTCCAGAGCTTCAATGAACCTGACCATGGTTATCATCTAAGAAAAACATGAAACAAAACTTTGTGAGAAATAAAATTTCTCAGTAGGCAAAGCTAAATCCCAAACTTATTAGTAGGTTAGTCAATCATCAATATTCAAACACATCCACAAGAAATATGCAACTATATGAATGCATGAGATGAACTATCCCAGGGTGCAATGGCCTCCACATATCGTACTGTATGTGGCTAC
>PYAF01000284.1:2594447-2609527 GCA_007407185.1 Glycine tomentella
GAAACATGAATCCACCTATCTTATCACATCAATATCCATCCATAATAAAATCAAATCCAAAAGTGAAATACATATTACCTTATGGAAAAATATTTTCATTATATCATCATATGTACCATAAGTATGGTTACACCACCATACCTTAATCAAGTAAGATTATTACCAACTTATGCATAACCAGAGAATAGCCTTAACTACAAAAAAATTATGTTAGTAATCTAACTAATAATCCTCAATATAAATAATATCTAATTCCTTTAAACATTCACAAGAAAAGATTCAAACCTAGTAGACATCTTAATTCTCCTTTCACCTACCACCTCATTAATTAATACTCAAGATTGAATCATTCAAGTATTTAAACCATTTAATTACATACCATTCATCCTCTACTTCTAAAATTTAAATCAAAATCTTTCCATAAAAATATCAACACAAAATCCAAAATATCATCAAAATCACCTTCAAAAGATCATCAAATGAGCTTCCATACATCACTAATATTGATGGGTATAAATCATCATCTATCTTATGGCTTAAATCAACATATTCTCATCAAAGAATAACCTTCAAAAAGCACGAAATTCAAGCCTAAATAATAACCATAATTCAGCCTACTAAAGCATGTAAATTAATCCAAGCCATTGATAAACTAGAGATTTAAGCTTATCCTACCTCAGGTGAGTTTGAATCTTGAAATTGAATGGATAAATGGCTTCCTTCCTTCCTTCCTTCCTTGGGAAATCCTCTTAGAGATGAAGCCTTGATATCCTTCTACTAAGCTTGACAAGAACTCTTCCTAAGGTTGCTAAGTTTCTCATGAAAATTCTTTCAAAGTGATGGGTTTGTTTTTCTTACTTGATTCAAGCTTTAAAAGAGAAAGATGAAATGAAATGAAGATGGTGTAGGGAGAGAGTGGTCACATGAATGAGGGTAGGAGAATGCTTTGAGAATGGCTTTACACATGGTATTTTCTTACAAGACTATTCTTATCTTATTTCTAATTGGTTCATACTACTTTTGAAAATCAAAATTATTAAACCATTTTATTAAATAAGTCTACTCATCCTACAATTAAGAGAAAATCCCATAGATTTTATTTATCATTTTTCCTTATTTTTCTGATGCTTATATTCTTTGGAATAAAGTTTCAAAGTTGTTATCTTATAAAATTCATAAAAATTTTGTTCTAGAATTTTCTGTCACAAAATATTTTGATACTCTGTCAGCTAAAAGTATTCTATAATTTCATTAGGTTTCCATAGAATTTATAAAGATATTTGGGCATTTCTGACCTAAGGGCATATTGGTAATTTTGTCATTCATCTTAGGGGTATTATTGTCATTTTCAAAATGTCCAAGGGTGCTTTTGTAATTTTCACCTTAAGGGCATTTCTGAAATTTCTATTTCAAGGGAAAGGTGATATGGTCATTTATCTAGTTATCATCACACTTCCAAAATTTTAAATATGAATTCAAAATAAAATTTGAGGATGTTACAAAAATCAAATCTTGTAACTTTTGATACTCAAGTCTACTTATCCTCTTCGAATGAATCTATTTTATAATTCAAAAAATAAAATAAAATTTATTTTTATTCATTATAGGAATCAATTAAAAAAAATATACAATTCATAATTAACTTATTAGCTCAAATGTACTCCAATTGCGGTCACATCTAGATGAACTACACGTCAAGCTCAACTCTTTAATTGCGATTTTCTGCAAATGTGGAGTGCGTGCACCATATGTGCTCCACCATTGAGCTGTTAACTTATTAGCATTTTTTAAAAAATAAAAAAATCATTTTAACCTGATAAAAAACTCAAATGCATTTTTGCTTACTTGAAGCTATTGTATTCCTTTGTCTAATTGCAACTTGAACACCAAAAGAACCTTTGGCTCTCTTGTATTTATACATTTCATTCATAGCCATATCCACCTCTTGACTATTTTCACTAAGCCTCTCAATTACCTTAACAAGTTCATCCATCACTTCTGGATCTAAATCCATTCTTGGACTAGCATAAAAGAACTCACAGTTCAAAAAATGGCCTGTTGCATGCGATGGATGATGAAGTTGACATTCTCATCTTCTATCAATTATATCAAAGATGTCCTTGTATCTTTCTTCAAGTCCATTGAAAGACTTTTGAATAGCTTCCTTGGCCCTATCCATGGCTTCATATATGTATCCCATTGCTGGCCTTTTTTCATTATCAACAAGTCTAAGAACTCGTACAAGAGGCCCCATTGCCTTAAAATGACGACATAAGAACAGTCCCAACTGCCCTTTTACCCTTAGGATCCTTTGCAGTCTTAGACTTCGACCAATCATCAGAAGTAAACATCATTCTTAGGTTGTTCTTTTGTTTATGCAACCTTTGTAGTGTGAGGAATGTGGTTGCAAATCTTATAACTCCATGTCTAACCAATTCTGTTTTGCTTGTGAACTTTCGCATTGTGTTTAACGCTAGTGAGTGGTTATAAATAAAACCAACAAGATTGATTCCTATTTGTATTGTCCTTTTAACTTTCGCAAGCTTCCCAATATCTTCCAAAATCAAGTTCAAACAATGGGCAGCACAAGGAGTCCAAAATATATGCGGCCTTGTGCTTCCCAAAATTTTTCCTAACACAAAATAAAATTAGAAATTAGAGTGTTGGACATTAAAATTTAAATTTAAATTAGATTGTGTCTTAAAATCTTACCAGCCAATTCATAGTTGCTTCCATTGTCTATCACTACTTGAACAATATTTCTTTCTCCGATCTCTTGAATAAAATTATCCAAGAGCTCAAATAACTTGTTGTCGGTCTTAACATATTCGGAAGCATCCACACTCTTCACAAACATACTTCCCAATGGACAATTAACCAAAAAGTTGATGAAGGTTCTATTCTTCCTATCCGTCTAACCATCCAACATTATTGAACATCCAAAGTTAGTGCGTTCAACTTCGTGATCCTTTAACAACTCCTTTGTATACTCCAATTCTTTTTGAAGAAGGGGAACTCTACACTCATAAAAACTTGGAGCCTTTAAGTGTGGGCCATAATTTCCAATTGCTTCAACCGTTAACTTGAAGCTTCTTGATCGAACAACATTGAAAGGCATTCCATTTGTAGATAAGAACCTCTCAATGTATTGAATTGTTCTAGCTCTTGCTTCTTTATACTAGATTGGTTTTTGTTCTTCTTCCCTAAGTTGATGCTTGATTGAGTTGATTCTGGTTTTCTAAATAGAAGCAAATCCATTGGGCCTTTGACATTCTTTTCTTTCTTGTTAGTAGATAAACCGCCATCACTTGCAGGTCTTTTTCCAGCTTTAAGGCTATGAATACTTTGCATCTCTTCTTGAACATCATCATCTTCATCTATCTCAACCATTGAACTCTCCTTTTCAGCCATTTTCTTCTCATAAGCATCTTTTAATATCTTCTTAATATCTGGTGAAATCTTTTTACAAGGACCTACGTCTCCCTTCAATCCAATTTGGTGTCTTTTAGTTCTTGTAATGCCACCAATAGTAGTCTTCAAACAACAATCGCATGTTAGGATCCTCTTATTATTAATGTCCTTTAAGCTATTATATTGCCATGCTATGTCAAGATTATCTCCAACGGGTTTCACCAAACCACATGGTTTAGTTGTTTGCGTATTTGAAGATGTTGTCATGACTAAAAAAGGAATTTGAAAATTAAACAGATGAAGATAAAATAAAAAAAATTTATTAAAAACTTAATAAAGATACAAGGACATCTTTGATATAAAAATTTATAAAAAAATTATAAAAATTATAAAAGTATAAAACAGAGATACAAAATCAAAAATGAACATTGAGAAAATAACTAAAATAAATGAACATTGAGAAAATAAACAATTGAACAATAAAAAATAACTAAATAAACATTTGCATAATGCAGGTAATATAGAAAATTATAAGTCTAACAAAAATAAAATAGTCCAAAAATAAATTAATGAACAATAAAAAACAGAAAATAATTAGTTTAACAAAAAATAAACAGACATATAATTTATATAATACATAAATACAAAAACTATAAACAAATAATAAATAGATTAGAAAAAAAATAAATATATGAATATAATTTATATAGTAAAAGTATAAAACAGAGGTACAAAAACAAAAATTAACGTTGAGAAAATAAACTAGTATTGATAAAAAAAATAGAAATATAATAGAAAAAATGAACTTTAAGAAAATAACCAGTTGAATGCTTAAAAAATTTATTATAAACTAGAACATTGTTAATACAAAAAAAAATAGAAAAAAATTTACTGATAAAATAAAAATATAATATAAAACCAATCAGCTTAGCAAAGTTGAATACTTTAGAAGAGGAGGAGAGGAGAGTTTCTCAAAGTATGGCCTAAAGGCTATATGGGTACTATGGACGAGAGTTTCTGAAAGGAGGAGAGGAGAGTTTTTGAAGAGAAGAGGAGAGTTTCCTAGTAGTAATTGTGAATTTAATTATTTATTCTCCTAGTAATTAAGTTTGGATTTTTTTTTTTTGCTTAAAAAAAGGTAAACTTTTACTGTTTTATCTAGGCTTATTAATGGCGGCGCACCTTCAACCTTTCGTCTTCCTCGACATTTCTTTTCAGCCGCACCGCACCCACTTTTCAGCTGCACCGCACCCGCGATAGAGGCCGCTATCATCGCTACACTTTGTTTCACTGTCGCAATACGGTCTGTGACCCCCGGCCACTACACCACACCGCTGCTCCGAAAAAGCGCACAATAGTGCCGTTATTAATAAGCAAGATAAAACCTATTTCTTAAAAGATTATTTAAATAAGTTAGTTTTTATAAAATAATTATAAAAATTGGATAAAAATTTGTTCTCTCACCCTTTGCGATCTCAAACAATTTTCATTATTATTTTAAATTCTTATTATGAGCTTTAATTTTAAATTAACTTCAAACAAACAAAAATTAAGACAACCCAGTAATCCTTGAATTGTCATTCATGTTATTCTTTTGTACTTTAAGTAATATTTTATGAAGTCAGAAGTAAGAAAGTTATCAAATTAGGGACAAAAATGAGCCCTAACTATAAATTTAAGGAACACATTAAATTCACACAAGAAAAACACTTACGTATGTTCAGCCGCCTTGGCCAGTTTATGACTTATGAGATGGCCTTTTCCAGTTTCACTATCCATGACAAGACACGTTCAACGGTGAACAATGAAAACGCCAATGACTCCTAAAAGATGTTAGCAATGTGCCCCCACCACACACGAGCTCAACACGCAATCCAAAAGGAATTATTCAAATTAGGCATAAACCAAACAACTGTTATGGGGTCCATTTCACATGGGAAAGGATAAGCACAATAATGTACAAAACCATTCATCTATCCAGCAATTTTATTTTACCCTCTAACTAAATAAAATTTAGAAGATAAATTCAAATCTTATTTATATCACTTGTCTTAAATAAGAGAAATATTTAAGTAACAAGATGGCTACACTGATATAGAAACACACAATCACAAAGCTACATAGAATGGTAACATGCAAGTTTATATTATATATTGTTATGTATATAACCCATACTGGACCTGCCAAGCTTAAAATATTTAGTTCTACTAGGCCTACAAGATTACATGTGAAGAAAATTGAAGTGAAACCTTATTTGGCCAAGATTACATGTGAAGAAAATTGAAGTGAAACCTTATTTGGCCAAAGGAACTTCACATGATTAGGGGTGCCAACCCTTTTGGAAGGAAAATAAAGAGAGTCCATGATAGATGATGATGATGAGGTTTCCACAGCTTTAAGCTGTCATTTTCACTGGTACCAAATAGAGATATCTGGCTGTTTTTGAAGAGCATCCATCCCTCCTACTCCTTGCATATCCTCCTTGAAATCAAAGGATGCCAAATCACAAGGGGACCCAAACATCAAATGGAAGTTGTTGTTGTGATTGCTCTCAAAGGGTGGTGCATTCAAAGCTTTGAACCGGTCAAATTGACCTTCCTCTCTGGTAAACATGTAATGATTGTTGGACATGTTGGCTTCTTCATAGAAGTTTCCTTCCATAGTGATTCGTTGACTGCGAAAGAAGTTGTCCTGTTGCTGCCGAATGCATGGCTGAGGAAGGCTTGGATTTTCTTCAGCTACAATGTTACTGGAACTTAGGTTCTTGTTGCTTTGAACATTTGAATCATAGATTGACATAAGGTCACTGATCATTTTCTGGCCATCTTCTGGAACTCCGAGTCCGGTTAGATCAATAACAGATGGATCCAAGTTAAAAGACTGAGTAGTACGTTTTGGTTGAACAAAGGACTGGGGGAATATGACCGGCTTTACCTCGTTAACATGAAAATTTGAAGCCCCATAATCTGAAGCAGTGCCTCTATAAGGACAACTCAATTGATGATTGTCCCTGGAATTTCTGTCAGCGAAACCATGGCGAATTTCACTGTAAGGGCACTGAGGTTGTTCACATGTGTAAATTTTCTGATCCATTATCATGTTAAAGTCACCAGAGATCTTCCTCTTATGAATGAAATCCAAATTTGTAACACCCTCTCCCTTGATTGGGAAAGACTGCTGCTGAACTGGTAGTTTTCCCCTCATTCTGTCCATCCCAAGATTCGATGCGTGAAGATTCTTAGGTTTCCGGTCTTCCACATCAAAGTTTGCCTCATCATCACCCCCTTCAACATCGTATTCATTACAATCATTGATGACCATAGATCCACTTCCTCCAGAAGAAGTTAATGAGGGGCAATGATCAGGGTAAAGCTCGTGTGCCAAGGCCTCTTCTTGATTGATGATTGCAAGCCAGGTTGCACTTTCCTTGGCTGTCATCTTATCTTGAAGGCATTTGGACTGCCTCACGAGCTTGCGAATTTTGGCGATATCAGGAGACATGTGCTTGATAACTGCAGTCAGGACACCAACTTTCCATGCCTTCTTCAGGTCATGAGGTTTCTTGTAAGGAGGAGGACCTTGATCTTTTGGAAAACCTATTTGGGGCCACCACTCTTCATTCCCAGTAGGCCACCATGGTGGAGGAACGCCCTTCTCCAACGGAAACCGCCTCTGAGGGGGATCACAGTGCTGCATCAGTGCCGACAAGAGAGAACCCAAGGTTGTGTCCTGCAGCTCTTGCAAGGTGTGTGGTGTTGGACCGATTGGATTGCATCCATCGTTCTTCTCTGGAATAGCGTTATCAGCTTGATACTTAGCTATGGCAGCTGGACCGTTACGATCAAACCGAACTTTATCCTTCCACCATTCACGAAGATTATCAGATGCCCCAGTCACCGGCTTCCCCTTCTCAGGAATTATCCCATAGACAAAACCTTGGGCCTTACAAACCTCCATCATCTTCAGCATGTACTTCAAGATTCCATCTTGAGCCCTTGACATCTTTTTTCTTCTTGCCTGTTCTTGGTACTGCCTCTGCTTGATTGCATCAAATCCTTCCTTAGGTTTACTTTGCTCCTTCAATCGCTTGAGACGCATTTTGTCCCTCCACATCCTCCTCTCGAGCTCATCTACATCAATTTCTTCATCACTATAATCATCCTCAACTATCACCTCTGGCTCAGTTTGCCGGGCAGTAATATCCCCTTCTCCAAGGGGAGCAGAAAACATATCCAAATCCCCACAAAACCCCATATCTTCAAACATCATCATTGTTTCCCAGGGAAATCAAAGAAAGTCTAAACGTCCAGAAAAATATGGATTTGATTCAACTTATAAGCTTCTGGTGATTCAACTAGGAAGCTAGGTTTCAAACTTTACTTTAGCACTGTACACCTATTAGAGTGAACAAATTAGCTTTTTACCTGCCAGCAGCAATAAAACAAAGAACAATTAACAAGGTTCAAAAATAAAATACTTGGTCAGATAACGGGAATCTTTAGATCAGAAAGTTTCAAAAGTAGAAACTTCTACCATTCACATCCAGCAACATCAATATAGGCTAAAAACATCAATAAAAGAGTCTCTAACTGGTAAATCACCACACGAACAATCTTAAAATTTTCAACTACAAGGATAAAATTACCCACAAGGATAAATCACCACAAACTACTAGATCATAGATATACAGATCAAACCCATCCACGAATCAAACATGAAGCACAAACCCTGCCTCAATGATGATTCAAAAAGATTTGTTTCATCAAACCTTCATGAAGAGGTTTCAGATAGACAAAAATGAAATTAAAAAAAAAAAGCAGAAACACGAGATAAATTGATAAAAAGAAATTACCAAGCTAATTACCCCGCCTCCCCAACACGCACAACCACCACACACACACAACACGGCAAGCAAAGAAAACAGAAATTTATAAACATCGACAAAAAAGACAGAAACTTTACAATCACAAATCATAAGCGTAATAGAAGAAGCACAACCCTCACAAAACAAAACAGACCCATGAATCAGATTGACGAAGCAGACAGCAAGAAGGAGCTGAACAGTGAAAAGGGTAATCCAAAAGAAGAAATGGATAGAACCTTACCAGAAGATACAGAAATGGGTCACTGTGGCGGACACAAGTCAATCACATAAGAAGAAGATGAAGGAGGGTTATGTTGAGACTTTTAGAAGAAACAGAGAAAAGGTGGGAAAGAGAGGGAGAGGGGGGCGGGGGGGGGGGGGGGGGGGGGGGGGGGGGGGGGGGGGGGGGGGGGGGGGGGGGGGGGGGGGGGGGGGGGGGGGGGGGAGGGACTGAAAAGGGACAGAGAGTTGAAGATCATCCTTATTTTAGTACTTTCAGAAGGTGGGGACAGAAGGTGGGAACAATCCAATCCTAGGTGAATGTGAAGAAGGTGGTGACTAGTGAGTTATTGGTGGATTAAACTCCAGTTTCAGGAAGATAAATAATTAAATATAAAAATGAATGGATTTTTACGAGTTACAAAGACTCACAAGTTTCATTGACCTTCTTCGGATTCCAGTCATAAATGAACTGCTCAACCTTAAAAATATATAAATATATATATAATTGTTAAAAATATAAAATAAAAAATACTTTTTTGTAAAATATTATATAAATGAATAATATAATTTGATGTATTTAAGATTTTTTAGTTTTTTAACAAATACTCTAAATAGTCTGGTTAATATTTGTCCAAAAATATTGTGTTTTAAGTTAATTTTTTGTTTTATTAAGACTGAATTTAGTAACAGTATTTTGTAAATGATGATTTGATTTTTATTATTTTCTAATTGGGGATTTTTTAAAAGTTTTTTTCCTACTTTTTGACTCTGTTTTCTAGTTTAGCCCTCTAATTGACTGACGAAATTTGATTATTATTATTATATAAAACAATAAGGATAAGAGTCATTGTTTATAAACTATAAGAACTAATTTAATTTTGATAAAAAAAAAATTGAAGGAGATAATCATAGTCTACCTAATTTTTTATTAATTTTAGTACAGTTATAATTTTTGGACTTAAATTCAATTCAAAATAACTCGATACACGAAAACAACTCATTATTAATAGAAGAATGGAGGGACGTTTATAATATGGGCAGAGTCATATCTTTAACCAATATTTCTTTTTATATAAATAAATTTTGAAATTGATTTTTTTCTTATGTGTAAGAATCAAAGATATTAACGGAGATTTATAACACTCATCTATTTTATTAATTAAGTGTGTTAGATTCATTGAAATTGAATTTAAGATATACTTAAATGATTAAAATCTATATAAAATTATTTTAGTAGAGAGATATAATAATTAGTATAACTTATAATTTTGTATAATTTTACAATATAATAATATTATTATATTATTCGCTAACATAAGAAAGTTGAAAACTCATCACATTCCAATGTTAATAAATAAATAAATAGATTCAATGTTCGTGGGGTGTAATAAGTATACTCGTATACATTGAGTCTTATGATCAGTGATAAGACTCTCGGTAAGCGTATCGATTTGTCGTTGTAAATTACAAAATTTATAAGATTGTCTCCACATAGACTTGAGCTTATTCAATTAATCCAAATAGAATTAAATAGTTCAATAGTTATGTGCAAGTACGTTGAGCGAAGTTTCATTTGTTTGAGAAAATAACATAAAATTACTAAACTTAGTAAAATGAAATATATTTATGAGAAAGTGAGATTGAGTTTCGTCATTCTTATCCTTTTATATCCAATTAATATTACCAAGCACAAATCATCACCTATCCTTATTGATGTACACTATTTTACCCCGAATCGATCCCTCGCATTCGAGTTCTAAGGATATCTACCGAATATCGATCCCTCGCATATGAATTAAATACCCCAACATTAAGAATTATAATCGCGTGTTTAATGCAATCAAAACGTTATGCCCTATTCCTAGCAACGTAACGTAATGAGTAAAATCATTCGGTTAAAACCTTAAGATTACTTTCCAGTCTCACTTAGAGTTAAATTCATGAAATTAGTGATCAAGTAGAATTAAGCATTACGGACAAAATGAAATTACCAATAAGTAATATAAACGAGTCATGCATAGATAAATATTAAAAGAGAGACACAGGGTTAAGAAGATTACATCCAATCCTCAGAGAAGTTAGCTACTCATAGTGGAGAGAACCTCTTCAAGGAAAGAATTGCTGAAGGGCCCCATCACTGCTTCTCTCCGGCAGAGTCTCCACACTAATCCTCACTTCTCTCACTTTCCTAACCTACCTACTTACTAATATTTAAGCTCCCAAGCCTAAGGAACAACAAAGGAAGCAAGAATGAAGCAAATGGCATGCTGAATGATGCAAATTCGTTGGCAATTTATAGAATCCATGACCTGCCTGCTTCCACTCGCCTAGGCGCCCATTTTGGCCTGTAGAGCTTGCCTGGGCGAGTTAACCCTGTTTTCTTGGAACTTGATGTCGCCCAGGCGATCCAAATACACATGGTTTGGTCACCTGGGCGAGTTAATGCCTTAACCATGAAGAATTCTTTGGGCTTTGATGAATTTTGGGCCTGGATTGCTTGTAACACGTCCCATGTTTGCTATGTAAGCCCTCCTTGCTTGCTTTGCTTATTCGGAAGCCTAAAAAATCCACGGAATCTATCAAAATACAAAGCATGATTGGATTAATCTTCCAAAATATGAACAACAACTTTTATACAAGCACTAGGTGCTATTTAACTAGGTTTAGGGCAAATTTATAATCAAATCTTCTGAAATCAAAAGATAAATGCCTGCATTTGAAACATGAATTTAACTGAATTAGGGCACTTATTAACCAATGTTGTCAAAATTGGTCCGAACTGGCCAGTTGGACTGGTCCAACTGGTACTTGATGGCATAAACCGGTCGGTTTGGTTATTGGACCGACCGTAAATCTGGCCCGGGATGACTTGGCAAGACCCAGCCGGTTTTGCAGCAACCTGATGATCCTACCGGTTTTTTAAACCCGGTTCGAGTTTCACTTTCACTTTCACTTTGTTGCCTTCACGCTCTCATGCTTCGGTCATCACTGTCACCGCGCCACAGGCACCAGTGTAACAACCCGCCTCGTTGCTACGATATCACTAATTCTAGATCGTGCAATTTCAATTTTTAATGAAAACTCCATTAATTTGATTATGAAAATGGTATTAAATTTTTCGTACTAATACAATTATCATATGCACAATACAAGTACATAATTGAATATATACATACACACACACACACACACACACATATATATATATATATATATATATCGAATCATGACATATCATTCACATATTAGTACTTAATTCAATTTTACATGTAATTACACCTGGAGTCTTACATATCTAACAAAAGAATTCAAGGAACTAACTAAGAAAGAGTTGATTAACAAAACACAACTCTTTCCCAAGAAGAACTCCAACGTAATCACGTTGGCTTGGCGGCTCCAACCAAAAAGAATCTCCTCCAGAGTCACCTAATGCTGCTCATCTGCTCACATGAACGAAGGTTTGCGATCATCACAAGTATCAACCACACGGTACAACAAATGCAAGGGTGAGTTAATTATATAAAACCAACAAGCATCAGGTAACAATAATTGGAAAGGAAACAACATTACCCACCACAATCATTAACAAAAATCCATGATTCCAATACACACTCAACAAACCAATCATCCAATGTATTTTACAACTCAAACAATCATGCATAGAATGATGCATGCACCTGACTCATCTATCAACATGCAATGTGGTACCATATCCCGGTAATAGCCTTTCACAGGAAAACTGATTCACTGCCTATGAGGGCCACCCTGTCGTGTACTGGCCATTCCCCCCAAGTAATCAGTCAGCGTCGCTAGAGAATTCCAAACCCTGATGATCCCTTAGTACCTACGTTTTCAGCCCACTGACACCCATAGGTACGCACGTGCCCTCATTCTATTTCCATCCATGCACATGAAGTATGAAACATGGGCATCATCAATGTATAACCATGGCTAGGAACAAATCCTTTCCCGCAAGGATGACCAGTCATACACCCCCATATACATACATATCACACCAATGTAGGCTCACTGATGCACTGACCGTAGGAACAAATCCTTCCAAACAAGGATAACCAATCGGTCACTGCACCCCACGTGTATATACATAGCAGACAACCATGACACCATCAATGTATGACCATTGCCAGGAATAAATCCTTCCCCTTAAGGATGACCAGTCATACACCCCATGGGTATCCATGTATACCCATATCACATAATGACAACCATGGACACCATCAATGGATGATCATGGACAAGAACAAATCCTTCTCCGCAAGGATGACCAATCATGCACCCCCATGGGTATCAATGTACATACACATCACCTCATCTCGATATCATCATCATATATATCAAATTCATCTTATTTCAACATTATCCTCATAAACATCAACTTCATCTCATTTCAACATCATCATCTCATTTAAACATCATAAATCACATCATCATTATATCATTTATACATCATCAAACACATCATCATTACCTCATTCAATCGTCATCAACACATCAATAACATCAATATCACATCATTCATCCATAATCAATATTACCACGAGATTGATATTTTAGGAAAATTCTAAATTAAAGAGGAGGATTGCAATATAGAAAACACATTTTTATGTTCATTTAAAAATTTGATAAAGAATAAAATAGGAAAACATATTATAAATTTTTGGACAGAGCCTCCTCTGTAATTAAGATTTTTCCCAAAAATCCAATCAATTACAACAACAACATCATTCATAGTTTTATCCATTAATAACAAATTCATCGCATCCTATTAGTTAAAAAGACATTTTTTTCTCGAAAACGAGCACAATAGGAAAAATCATACATCAATGATAGATATATCGCATCCAATTAATTTAAAACATAACTTTTTTTGAAAACCAGCACACAACAGGGACAGATAGATATCCTCATAGTTGGACTCCCTGGCCACCAACTATGAACAAAAACTATAACTAAATAATAAACTCCCCTTACCTATCTATATCTCTTTGTTAGTCCTTGAAGCATTGTTTTGGGATCTCTCAAGTTCACATGATTTGGCCCAAACGCAGAGCTATATATACCAAATTGAAGATAATTTAGTATAGATTTCAAAAACAAGGCTAACATTAGCATTTAGGGTTAAATACCCACTCAAATTTAAAAAGGGACTAAAAGGATGTTTTAGGAGTTCATATCAAAAGACATCATTTTTAAAATCCCAATCACACCAATGTGACCAAGACTCAACAAAGATCACAAAAATGACATAAAATTCATAAAAAGGAGACTTTTACAACATCTTATTTTCAAAGGGTTTTCAAAGGAAGTATAAAAACAACCAATAATAGTACCTGGATCACAAGAGATATCAAGAGAGGCTTCAAACTAGCTAAGAGAAGACAAGGAAACCATGGTTACCTCAAAGAAACAAAGGAGGGAGGATTGGAGACTCTGTTCTCTACCAAATTCTTGGGTTGAGGATGATGGTGGGAGGTTGGGTGGTGGTTTGGGAGAGGAAGAAGGTCATTTTTTCATCATTTAAGCTTCTGGTACTATTTATAACCAACTTGACTCACCCAGGCGAGCCAAAATGCTGCCAAAATTCGCTTAGGCGAGTTGACCCAATTTTAAAATTTCTACTTCTGTGAAAAATTAATTTCTCACCCTTAAGATATTATTTCACCAATCCCAATGGTTGAAAATTACATATGTGGATTAGAAACCTACTTTTAAAATTTGAAGGCAATCGAACGGTTTACTAATCCATAATAGTGATTTTACTAAAACAGGTTTTGGGTCAAACTCGGAATCACACAATTCAACGCAACTCAAACAAACTCCACATAACTTGACATCCACACTAAGCAATTGCACCAGGTTAAAATACACAACAACTCAACCAATCTAAATTAATCAAATAATCAAACAATCACAACAATTACATCAAACATCTATTTTCAGTTATCGAGATTTCAGGGTGTTACAACCAGCCCACCACGTTGTCTCTCACGCTTCGGTCGTCACCTCCATCGCCACCACGTCATGTTTCATGCTTCTTGGAAGGGGTCGAACTTCCTAAGGGGGGCTTTGGATGTCTTTGTAGTAAGGGGATAGGAGGGAGAGATAACACCTGTACCCCTGAAATTTCCAGAAAGTGATGACCAACGTAAGAGGTCGAGGTTGATAACATCACCTTTGGTGTTGCAGGTGACTCCGGTGAAGCCGCACACGGGTACTAATTTCCCTGCAACGTCCTAATTCGTGGGGTATTTCCCTGAGACAAGTCCTTCATCAGAGAGAAAAATTGTGACTGGTTATTATTCTTGGTGATGATAGCCTGTGAGAGGGAAATTATGATGAATATGATGGTAGCGAAGAGGGTGATTGTAATACCTTGAATTTTAATCACGTGTTTAAGCTAGATTAAGCATGAATCTAAGTTTATGGGCTAAGGAAATATGATCATGCTTAAGAGTCCTTTGGAAAGGCAAGTTTAGGGTTTTCTGGCATATGGCGCGACCCACTTGGGATGTCACGCGAGTCGCGTGATTTGGCCGAGAGTATGGCGCGAGTCACGTGAAAT
>PYAF01000284.1:2609627-2652867 GCA_007407185.1 Glycine tomentella
TTATTTGTACAGTTTTGTATTGTACAGTAGTAACTCTGATGTATATTCACCATATTTTGATGTACAGTGTTATGATAGTGACTTTGATGATGTCACTTCTAGATTATGCTTCCAAACTGCTTAAACTCTGATTGATTATTTGATTATTTGTGATGTGTGATTATTAATGACCCTGATTAGAAAATTGGGGCGTTACAGTGATGAATGTAAAGAATATGAATATCTCACACTTAACCAAGAGGGGGGTGGATTGGTTAAACGTTGGTAAATTAAAAATTTCTTTAATCAAAATCAGAGTTCCTAGAATCTTTATCACTTTTCAAAAAACAAGAAACCTTATTCAATCAAGTAGCTTAGCCCCAAGGAATTCAATGGATCAAAACTGATTTTGGTCAAGCAATGTAAACAAGATCACAATGAATATAATAGTTAAGAGAAAGAGAATCAAAACACAAACAGATTTATACTGGTTCACTTCAACACTAGAAGCTACAAATTAATCGATTATTCCTTTAAGGAAATTGATTACAACAGTATAAAATCCATTTTTCCAAAAACCTTTGAATCAAATTAAAAACTTAGTCAATTTACTAAATTCTTGTGATTTTTATTAATCAAATTAATTGAATTACAGAATGATATGAATGCAATGCACTTGGATCACCAGAATTTCTTTTCTCTACACATTTCACACAAATTAATCTTCAAGGCATCCATTGTATGTTGAAAGCTCAAAATCAATGCTTAATTCCTTTGCATTCTTTAAGTAGCTCCTCCTAAATCCAACAATCTCCCCCTTTTTGGCTTTAAACATGCCAAATCTTTAATTGATTAACAGTTGAACTTGAAGTTAATTGTTGAACCAAATTTGGAAAAGCTTGAGATTTGCAAGCCTGAAAATTTTCAATTCCTTTGCCAAGAACAAGTGTTAAAAGCATCTGTGATTCATGTGACATTCATTTACAAGTATTATAGACTTAATAGATTCATTTTAAGCACTTAGCTCCCCCTAAATTCCATAATCCATTGAAGTCAAATTTTGGGCAAAATTTTGAACAAAAAACAAGGATGAACAGAGTAGTATGCAGAGCTTGTCCAAAACTAATCATTTCTCACCCTATTTGGCTTGTTAAAGTAAAAAAAAAAAACATAAAGTGCACAGCGGATTATTGAAAGAGAAACACAATGGAATTTGTTATATTCATAGGGAAGCCATTACATAATGAAATTAAAACATAAAAATAACAAATAAAAACAGAGCATAAAACTTAAACAATCATAGGCCTAGAAGTCTTCTAATGCATCATTTTTGATATTTGTCTCTATGGTATCTAGCCTATCTCTTATTTCTCCTAAGGCTACATTGGTTTCAGCCTTAAATTCTTGTTGCATTTGAAGTAAGTTGTCCATCTTCTGCAACATAAGGGATTCGAATTTAGTGTATAAAGGCTGATTTAGATCCTTTCCTTCATCCTCAAAGTCTTCCACTTGAAGATCAGCAGCAGCAGGAAGAGGAGGCATTGGTGGTTGGCCTGCCATTACCCATACTTGAGGTGTCTTCAGCATTCAAAGCTTTGTAAGATGCTTGTTTTGGATGAGGCTGTTACTAGAGTTGGTGTGGTCCATCACCTCATTGGTTACATCAATTTGAAGTGATCTATAAACCTAGAAACCAGAACAGGATAGGAAAAAGGATAATTAACTAGCCTTTTGGATTTGAGCATAATCTCTTCAAGAATCAAAACCCAATTCATGGGGATAGAGTTCTTCAGACCATACACCAATTGTAGGTCTTCATCAGTGGCTTGGGCATGATTGGTTGCCCTAGGGGTTATCACATAGGTTATAATGTAGTGTAATAACCTATCCTAGGGGTCATGGGGCCAGTTCCCAATCTATTCCTAATTTGCATATGGGGGTCATGTAACATTTCCCTATAGGTGTCTAGTTTGTTGTAACCCTCAGGATCTTCCTCAAACTTTCTCTCACCCTCACATACTAGGCCAGCAACAAATGCCCACACATCTGGGGTGATTTCCATGGGAACCCCTTTAACTATTGACTTCATGTTCCCACTCATGGAACCCTTGGCACAGGTATAGAATACCTTCACCAAATCAGGGTAAAAGGTACCCTTCATCTCTAGGAATCTCTTAAGACCTTGGTCTCTAGATAGGCAGGGAATTGGAATCCTTCCTTTATAAACCAGTTGAGGTCAACGTATTTGGATGAGCAGACAGGTTTTGTGGCATTGAATTGAAGGTAATTCATTTTGTCAGACTCATTATTGAACCAGATATCTAATCTATTTGGGGGAGGAGGAGGAGGAGGATTAGAAGATGATTCTCCTACCTTCCTTTTGGAAGTTCTAGCACGTTTAGGGGTAGGGTTAGACATTTTAGGAGGGATTGAAGATACTTAGACACAGAGAAAAACACATAAATATAGCAGAGAGGGAAGAGATAATGGTGCAAGGCTTTTCAATGATGCAAGGCTCTATTTATAGACCGAATTGATGCTCCTAACGTCCTTATTTTTGAAAAATATAGTTGTTGGAGGTAGTTAAGGCACTGCAGTGACATTGGATACCAATTAGATTTGGTTGGACAGTTACATTTCTAGAGAAAAACTGTCAGAAAACGCACTAACAGACTAAATAATCAATTAAATGCTAATTGTAATCGATTATTTTGCATATTCAGAACACTGAAATAACACATGGTAATCGATTATCCCATAAGGTAATCGATTATTTCACAAGCATCCAAAGGTTGAAGATGAAGTGTAATCGATTATATGATCATGTAATTGATTATAGCAGAGATTTTGTGAATCAGGCATGTATCAGAGCTTATGTAATCGATTATCCCGACTCGTAATCGATTACTCCAGAAGAGTTTAAAATTTTAAACAAGTGTGTAATCGATTACCATTTTGTTGTAATGGATTATTCCAGAAACGTTTGGAGTTTTGAAACATACATAACTACAATGTAATCGATTACAATTTCACTGTAATCGATTACTCCAATGAAATTTTGAAACTGGAAAACACATTATACTCAATGTAATCGATTATCTCGATGTATAATCGATTACTCCAGTAAGAGTAAGTTTTTCAAAAACAAAGAATAATTGATTATTTTAATGTTGTAATCGATTACTAAAGCTCAAATAGCATAAACAATGTGGATTTTAATGAATTTAATCAATTAACCCGTAGTGTAATCGATTATTACAGAAAATTTATCAGATTTCAGGGAATTATGCAGATCAATACGAATTTTCAGCAATTTTAGTGATGAAGGCAGCAAGGGTTTTCAATTTAGCATGGAGAGACATGAAATAAACAAGCTAGCATATGTTAGATTCATCAAGAATGCCTAGCATGTTTCTAAGTGCATAAAACCTATCTCTAGCCAAAGGTTTTGTGAATATATCAGCCAATTGGTTGTTTGTATCAACAAAATCAATCTTGATGTTACCTTTCTGCACATGGTCTCTTAGAAAATGATTTCTAATTTCAATGTGCTTGGTCCTTGAGTGCATAACAGGATTCTTTGATATGTTTATGGCACTTGTGTTGTCACACAGCAGGGGTATCTCTTTTAGTTCAACTCCAAAATCTTGCAATTGTTGTTTCAGCCATAAGCTTTGTGCACATCAACTCCCAGCTGAGATATATTCAGCTTCAGCAGTTGACAAAGCCACACAAGATTGCTTCTTGCAATGCCAAGATATGAGAGAACTTCTAAGAAGATGACAAGTGCCACATGGAAGGTCATTGGTTAGAAAGAAACTTGGTTAGTAGTTGATTACGTTCTAGGTTAACTAAGTCTTTATAAATTAAGAAAATATCTTGATTTTCTTTATCTAATCATCATTACAAATATTATCTTCATTAATGGCATTGTGCACGTAGTTGCCACATGGATAGTTCCAAAAGACTTTTCAAGAAGTTTGGACTTAGCTTGTCTCATTCTATTTATTTATTGACTTCACTTTGACTTTGGTTTACTACCTATTACTTTTATTAGTTCTCTTAGCCAAGCATGTTGTCGTTCCTGTAGCACGTACGTGAAATGCTTGGAAATGTTCATGAACTTTTGATTGGTCAAAGTTTAGGCTTTATTTTTCTAGCCTTAGTGCCCAAAATTTTAAGGGTTACAAATTGTCATAAATGTTTCATAGTACATGGTTCGGTGATTAATTTCTAGTCCAAAATTTTTATCCTACTTCCATAATTAAATTATAAATGTAACTTGTAATATAATTTTGAGGATGTTACAGACATCATTCTTGAAGGGCCTGGCAATGTTACTCTAGAGCAAGCTCTCAAGCTCAACTTCAAAGCCTCAAATAACCAAGTTCAATACGAGGCACTCATAGCAAGCCTAGCAAAAGAAGTTAGAGCCATAAAGCTAAGATGTTATACCAACTCTCAGCTTGTCCAAGGGCAAGTGGCCAACAAATATCAAACAAAAGAGACGAAACTCCTCCAATACTAGCACACTACAAAAATGCTCACTGACAACTTTGAGTGTTTCAAAAAGTACCACAAAAGTCATGGTAGGAGAAGAGGAGAAACCAAACTGGATAACCCCCTACAAGAATTTATTGATTCAAGGGGTGCTACCTTCAGATGAGAACGAAGCACGACGCTTGAAAATTAAAGCTAGCTATTACGTCATCCTCGATGGTGAGTTGTTCAAAGGAGGGTTAACAGTACCCCTACTCAAGTGCCTGGACAACCAACAGGCAGTATGTCATGCGAGAACTCCATGAAGGGATCTGTGACCTTCACATATGGGGACGCTCCCTAGAAATCAAGGTGGTGTGTGTAAGGTACTATTAGCCAACACTCAAGGTTGACACCCTCAATTTCATTAGGAAGTGCAAACAATGCTAAGAGTTTGCCGATATCCCACACAATACTCCTGACAACCTCCACAGTCTAAGCTCCCTTTGGCCTTTTGCCATGTGGGGAATGGACATTCTAGGGCCACTACCGAAAGCCCCAGGAGCAGTCAAATTCTTGCTAGTTCCCATAGACTACTTCACCAAATGGATCGAGGCAAGGCCATTATGAGAAATATCCGCCAACAAGATAGAAAAGTTCACTTGAAAACACCTCATATGCAGATATGGCCTCTCTTAAGCCATTGTAACTGACAACGATACTCAGTTCAAGGCTCAGACTTATGAAGATTTCCTGATGAGGCTAGGCATCAAGCACCTCATGACTTTTGTCAAACATCCCTAGACCAACAGTCAGGTGGAGGCAGCAAACAGAGTTATCCTCAAGGTCCTCCGCACAATACTTGACAACCCTAAGGGTCTATGGAAGGAAGAACTCCCCAGTATACTGTGGGCTTATCATTGTTCACCCAAAACAATTATTAACAAGACTAATTTTCGACTCACTTATGGCACAAATGCCATGATCCCCGTTGAAGTTGGGGAACCTTCAACAAGGAGGATGTTGTTCCAAGAGCAGCACATTGTGAAATAATCGATTATTCTATTCATAATCTTATTCCAGATTGTTGAGGAACAATTTAATTGATTATTTAGTTATTTTACTCGATTACATATGGAAAATAATCGATTACACTAGCGGATTAATCGATTATTGTCAGTTAATTCAGTTTTTTAAAAGCCTTTGTAAGTCAGTTCTTTATAAATAAAACTTGTGCGAATTGTTCAAAACATCTGAGTTACTTACCAAAGAAAAACCAAGCTTTCTAAAGTGTCCAAGAAATTGATTTCCTAGTGATCAACACATCTTGTAAAGATCAAGATTTCTGAGTTTTAGAAAAGATGTGCTACAGAAAAGAAGTTTTCAAGATATTGATTCTGAGAAATAGAATTCATACCACCTGGATTGTGTGGTAATCTCATTTCATTTTCATTCATTCATACATGAAGGATCACAAGTAGTGTTTATCTTGAATCATTTCTTTTGAGATTTACTAAGAGTTTTTTTTTGTAGTGTTGTAATATTTCAAATCGATTCCTTGTAAAGCATTCTAGAGAAAAGTTCTCTAGGTTTGAAGATTTGAGTAGGTTTCTCAAGATCTTTGTGACTTGTATTCTAATAGTGTTTTAGAATTCAGGATCTTTGTCTAGTGTTGATAGAGATGGTTGCTGTGCTTGTACAAGAATAATTTGATATATTGAAAACTCTAACCTAGTGTTGGTTGGAAGACATTTGATGTAGCCTCCATGTTTGTGAGGTGAACCAATATAAATTGTTGTGTGATTGTTTCTTTATTCATATATCTTTCATAACTATTGTTTGGAAATCAATATACAATGAATAAGAGACATTTCAGTCATTACATGCATTTCAAGGTGATATTAGATTGAAAGAAAAATTTGTTTTTGATCAAGGGTGATTGAGTGATACGATCCAAGTTTTAAATTTCACAAATTGCTTTCAAGAGGTTGTCTTAACCAATTCACCCCCTCTTTTGGTTATTTGAAGTGCGTTCATAGTATTTTCAAACCTCGCCAAAACCTAGGACGAACGAGTTCCTAGTCGATCTCCAAAGGCTCACAAAACCCAAGGTCCGTCCTTGGTGAGTCTCAGTCTCCAAAGGTTCACAAAACCCAAGGTTCGCCCTTGGTGAACCTCACCAAAACCAAGAATAGAACACACATTGCTGATCGATTCTTCAAAGGCTCATAAAACTCAAGGTCCGCCCTTGGTGAGTCTCAGCATAACCCAGGATGGACACACGTCACTGGTCGATGAAAACAATATGAACAACACACAAGAACCAAGAGGGGGGTGAATTGGTTGATCTTGGACAATTTAAAAATTCTTAAACAATTAGAGTTAATAAGATCATATCACAAAACAATCCAAGAAGGCTTTCAACCAATCAAACACCACTACTCAAAGAATGCAATCAAAAACTTTTTCTGTTGATTGTGAAATACAACACCAATGAATGACAAGTTATAACTGCAAGAAAAGATAAAGATGAAGTAGTCAATACAAGGATTTATACTGGTTCACTTCTCAACCTAGAGAAGTTACATCCAGTTCTTCACAAGTTAGAGTTCCACTAATAACAATTTGTTTCTTACAAACTTTTTACAACCACTCTCATTCACACTTAGATCAAGAACGAGACTTCTAACTCACATAGAATCTATGTGATCAACACATAGAGAAAACCTATCTCTAGTCGTAACTCTAGAAACACTCATTCTAGAAAAGCCTTAAGAAAAACTATTGTCATAGTTACACAAAAAGAAATTCAAAAGAATTCACAACCAAGTTGTATAAAAAGAAACCACCTGATGATCCAGTAATGACGTATGCAAAAGATTACCAGACTTGAATCAATGGTGAAAGAAACTACTTCAGAACTTTTTTTCCAAAACTTCTTTTGAAAGCTTGCCCAAAAAGAAATCCTCTTTAGAAATCTTGAAGCTTGAGGATTTGTGGGTCTAATAGAGTTTAGCACTTGGAATCTTTTCTTACTTCAAAAAGCTTATGAGAATACTTTGATAATTCGTTGTATCTTTTCAAAACATCCAACGGCTATTTATAGCAATCTATTTGTAACTGTCAGTAATCGATTAATTCAGTAATGTAATCAATTGAAATCACTTGTGTAATTGATTAATAACTCATTTCATTGATTAAAGTGTTCTTGAACTTTTTGGAAAATATTTATGAGCAAAGTATTCGATTATTTCACAACGTAATTGATTATCACAATATCATAATCAATTATCACATGAAGACTATTTTGTGACTTTGTGTAGTGTAATCGATTACCATACTCTTGTAATCGATTAAAGTGTTTGAAAACTTAAGTAATAGATTGCCATTTTCTGGTAATCAATTAAACCAGTGAGAAATTGTTTTTCCAAAAACTTAAACATTGAACACTTGGCTTTTTATGCAGTCATGAAAACTTTATGTTTCACTTTTTCACAAAACTTATGTTTTTGTGAAAACATGAATGCAAAAATATGTATGAGCTTTATGCAATGGATCATAGGAAGTCTCTTATTAGACATACACAAATTACAACTACCAATCAATTGAATTGACATGTAAAAAGCCTAAATACTTTGTTGCCTAAGAGACTCAGCTTCTTGATCCTCTTGAGCTCCCCCTGACTTTAACAGTCGATTCTTCAAAGGTTCGTAAAACCTAAGGTCTGCCCTTGGTGAGTCTCAGTCTCCAAAGGTTCATAAAATTCAAGGTTTGCCCTTAGTGAACCTCACCAAAATCCAGGACGAACAAGTTGTTGGTCGATTCTCCAAAGGCTCATAAAACCCAAGGTTCGCCCTTGGTGAGTCTCAGCAAAACCTAGAACGGACACATGTCATTGGTCGATTCTCCAAAGGCTCATAAAACCCAAGGTCTTTCCTTAGTGATTCTCGATCTCCAAAGGTTCACAAAACCCAAGGTCTGCCCTTGTTGAACCTCACCAAAATCAAGGATGGACGAGTTCTTGGTCGATCTCTAAAGGTTCGACAAACCCAAGTTCCGCCCTTGGTGAACCTCACCAAAACCCAGGACGAATATGTCTCTGGTCCAAGGCTTAACAAATCCAAGGTCCACCCTTGGTGAGCCTCCCCATTATGAAATTTCCCCTACGAGGAAACTCAAGGAACCCAAGGTATACCCTTGGTGCACAAAACCCGAGACATGCTCTTGGTAAGCCTACTCCTCTGGAACTATGACTAGCATTGCCAAAGGCACCACCAAACTGGTCGACAAGGCCTTCAATCAAGTGGAATTCATACTACCTCCTCATAAGCATCAGGAAGAAGCTCCGTAAAACCAAAGAAAGCACATCATATGAATGACAAGACCTTTAATCAGGTTGAAATCAAACCTGAGATGATTATGTGTCATCTAAAGCTCTTTATTTTTGTCGAGGTCTCGCTTCCTACATCGCAAGCAAATCATCCAAGTCAAAGTGGTCTACCATTATTATTATGGAGCATCACATAAATAAATGACAACAACATACAAGACAGAGAACAAACAAAGAAGAATTTTGTCAACAAAGTGAAGCTTTTAAATTAAGAAGATTAATTGTCAGAGTTGCAAAGCCTTCACAGCCCAAAATCAACAAAACAAAAATACAAAAGGACAGCCTAAACATTGGCCCCATTACCCAAATCCTCACTGGCACCTTCCTCCCCAGTAGTAGATATCTCTTTCTCGTTAAGCAAAACGCTATCTTTCACATCCTTAAATAGGTCAAAAAGACCCAAGTCAAGGTCCTTGGCGAGGAACCCGACTTGCCTAATGGCCTTATGAAAGCCTTTTTCATACTGCTCCATAGTCCCCTTCTTATAGATGAGCAACTCCTCTTCAAGCTCCCTGTGAGACCCACTTTCCTCCGCCGCCTTAAGCTCGAACTCACCCAGTCTAGACTCTACTTCCTTCAAGCGAGCCTCAAGGTCAGCAACCACCTTAGACAAACGGTCCTTCTTTGCAATTGCTCTCTAGTCCTTAGTAGTCAGGTCCTTCTTCTCCCTCAGCAGTGCCTTGCAGCGACCAGCCAGTTTGTCACCATCTAAACTGGTCACAGCAGTAGGGGAAGCATAAACCTCGTGAGCAGTAGAAGAGGAAGAAGTTGTAGAAGCAAGAGCAGCAACAATGGCAGTGGCCTGGGTGACAAGGGATGCCACAGGCAAACCCTGCAAAACAGCAATAAGAGGGCCACTCGAACTGAGAAGAAGCCCGACAGCCTGCCTCATTGCGAGAAGGCTGAGAGGGGCCCTCGACTTCTTACGGCCATAGGTCCAAGCAATGTCATCTCTCTTCCTCTTAGCCAAAACAGAGGAAGGGATGTTGTTAGAAGCCTCAACGATTTCAGCACTAGTAGGGCCAACCCTAGCAGTGGGTCGACCCTTACCTCCAGCAGGAGGGTTGTCAGATGAAGGTGGCATGACCCCATCATCAGGTCCAACGTGCTTCACCAAGGGCCTCCAAGGAAAATCGGCCATTATACCTACAAAATTACCAAAACACAACAAGTGTTAATTCAGTCCAAACACCCGAGACACGGAGAAAGACAGGGCAAGATAAGTTACCATCCAAGGTAGCGAAAGGGTCGTTCGTCGAGGGCAAAGACAAAATGGCTCGCACGTCTAGCGAAGCCGGCAAATGCTAACTCAAAAAAGGGAAATCTTAACTCCCACAGGCCTCAACAACCATCTTGTAGGAGTTCTCAAGGTTTGCCAACCTAAGCTGAAGTCGAAGAGCATCGACACCAGCCACAAAGGTGATGGAAGATCGGTATTTTAAAATGTCGTCTCTCACCTATTCATAGTTAGCAACGACAAAGGGAGACGACGACGACCTAACACTGTGGCTATGCCACATACGGGAGGAAACCTTAACATCCCTGCCACCACTTCTTCTTGCTCCTCCAGAAGAAGAAGGATCAAGAATGGTGATGACCAACACAGGTTCCCCAGCCAGAGAGGCGGCAGAAGGTCGCACCACCCTCTTGCGGGGGCGACAAGTACCTCTGCCGACATTGTGCAAGTTCGTCCTCCTCCGGGAAGAAGAGGACTCGCTGTCGAAGGTCCCCTGGCATGTCTCCTCCTTTGAGGAGTCGCCAACGGTGATGATCTCCAGATCTAACAAGGGTTTTTTGGATCAAACCCCCAGAATCACTACCGCCCAAACCCATAGCGAAATCAGAAATAAAAGACGAAGACATGATCAAAAGAAGAATACCTTAAATGAAGAAGAAAGTTGAAGGAGAAAGAAAGATCGCGAATTGTAAGTAAGAAGTGAGGAAGGTTCTAGAAAAGAGAAAGTAAAAAATGCAGGAATGGCGGTGATGGAAACGTCAAACGTCCACTCCATTTAAATGGAGGTATGACCTTTTGGTATCTGACGGGAGTTGAAATGACTCCCTAGAAATTCGCATCATGATGCAACTACACTCAGCCATTACCCACGTCTCTAGTACGTGTCCACTCCACGAGTGACACGTATAAAAAAGTATTAGGCGTGTGCCCCACGCGCCTGTGGCAAAGGACAAGTGAAACGGTTGCCTTCAATGCATTTTCCAACGGTCAGATAAGGGAAAAGTTGTCCAATATGGGTACTTCACTTACCTAACATGTCCGATCTCATTGCATAGTAAAAAGCGTGTCCTCCCTGGACAACTTGATAATAGTATCCTTGACAACACTTGTCCAGGCTAGGGGGCTTGACAAACTTACAACCTAATCAATGAGGCCATTTCAGTTTCACTACTAACTAATCTAAAGACATGTACCCAAAAAAAGTCAATGTTTCTCTAAATTATTGAGTTAATAAGTCTTTAGTGAATGATTGCCACTTCTCTTATCTTTTTTTTTTTTTTTTTTTAATCCTTTAGCTATTTGGAGTTAAGCAATCCCTCCAAGAAGCAACGGAAAGATGTCACTCTGTACTTGATTTTTTATTACTTATATTTAAACCTAGTTTTATTCATAAGTACTTTCAATTTGTTTAGTATATCTTCATGCATGTTTGTGGACAAACATATGGTGTTTGCTTGATGTGGAATTGAAAAGAAAAGAAAAAAAACCAATATGTTGAAGAATGTGTCCATGTGCTTTCACCTACATATGCTTAGAAATGGATTACTATGAAGTAAGAACCCGGCATGTTCTTTTGTCAGAACTGTTTTTGAAGCATACATAGGTGTAGAACTCATGTCCAAAAAACAGTTTGTCTTTTACAATAGCTGGAAGACCAAACGGGTTGCCCTAAATGCCCTTTAGGGTTGAGAACAAGAACATGTCCTTGATGACACATTTATAAAATCTTTTGGTCTTTCTTGACCATGTGTTTATGTAGCTGTGAAATTAATAATACTCGAGTCAAGGATAGATGTTAGTGTTAAGTAAATTTTCCTCTAAATTGGCAACTTAAATTAGGACTTCACTCCTGGCATTGCAAGTAAAGTCTACTTTTGTTCCAAACCAAATTTTGGCCCAATTGACGTCCAATAATGGCACAGAGTTAGTCTGGCGAAGTTCATTAGCTCAACAATTAGTCTAAGTTCTCTAACAAAACGATAATTTTAACTTCTGTATAAGCTAAATAACTTGTGAAAAGAGTTTATAATTTCTTTTTATCTAAACAGGACCTTCATTAAATAAGGCGTCATGACACATTTATGTAACGGTAATTACACTGTTAAATGGTGAATATCCATTCTAATCATACTCTCTTGTACATATATTATAATGTGTTTAGATTAGCTTTCAATTAATCAAAGTTAATTCTAAAATCACGTTTATGCCAAAACATTAGTGTGTGTTTGAGAAATAGTTAAATCTAACAACAACAGATTTTTAGGTAAAAGTTACAAGATAGTTGCTGTGAAATTTTTTCATTGAAACACACAATTTCTATGTTCAACATGATTTCAATGCTAATTCAGTGGAGATGTTGAATGCTTTTGTATCAAGATCAAATCCAATTCGCATGGCCAAATTGTAAAGACAAATACCATGGGGACTGTGGATGTTGATATTTCAATGCTAATCCTAGCACATCCTAAATAGTTGTTTTAACTTTTTTTCAATTTTTCATCATAATTTTGACCCCCGTGTGTTTGCTTAAGCGTAAAGTTTGGAAATGGAAAAATACTATATTACGTGTATTATCGAAACGTTTCCAAACACGCACTCAGAATTGATTCTTAAAGATTTCCAAACACACTATAAGTGAAGAGTCAGTATTATTTTGCCATTTGCCTTCATCGATCATGACTTCTCGTCATCTACCTTCTCCAGAACTCTTACTTGATTCTTCTTCGCGTCTAAAGCATCTCTCAAGTTCAAGACGGAATACGAATAACCACTATTGAGTCGATTTATCAAAATTGAGATTACGTTTAGCTGCATATTTTATTAGCTTTTGTAATGCAAATTATAGTTTTCACGCTTCAATTTAAGTAGAAGTAACCCCTTGTGTGAAGTTCAATAATTATAATGAAAGAAAGGGGAGAAGCCCTTGCAGTGAAATCACACAAGAAAAACTCTGGTTAAGATAAACAATTAAACTTTAAAATTAAAAAAAAAAAAACTCTAATTATTACTATTTCGTAAAAAGAAATCTAATTATTATATTCGTGTGAATGTAATTTTTCAGAACACAAACGACAAAGCGTACAAAAATACACACAAAGCCAACCATCCAACCCCCCACGATGAACGAACAGCATATAAATGCAACATTTTTTTATAAAAGTGCTACGAAACAAATCATCTGGTCACTGAGTTTCATGATGTATCTGAAGTGTCAGTCTGCGAGATGCTATTCTCAGTGGAATTTGCATCACCTAAGTTGTCATTTTAAAATAAATACAAAAAAGTCAATAATTTTAACAATGAACAAAACAATATAAATTACGAACAATATGAATAATCTTTTTCCTAATAGTATAATGGGCTCTCTTAACGTTACATGGTGTATTATAACTTTATAACAGGAATATATTTCTTGCGGTTAGATGTTTGATACAGAAATTGCTCTATACTAAGTTAGATATTCTGAATTTATTTATTTCACAAAATAACTTCTCAATTTTTGTTGGGTGAATTTAAAATAGTCATGATGGCTAATTCTTTAAGGTTATGTTTTAGTTTAAAGGAAATAAATAGATAAATTAAAGTAGAATAAAAAATATAATAATTTCATATAATAAAATACAAAATTTCTCTTATATATTATTTATCTCCTTTAAGATAATACACCCTAAGATTTTGACATCTATTTAAGTGACTGATTTTTCAGAGAACAAAGTTATGTGCCAAAGTCATTAACAATGTTGGTAATCTTCTTAGTTATTACAGAAATCTAGGCAAAATCTTTTTTTCTGATTTTAAACTTTACCACTAACTAAATCAAGATGTCGGTTGGTCGGATAGGTACCTAATTAAACTAATCGTTAGCCCAGAACTACTTTGTTGTTAAATATAAATATTTGTAGATCGTTTTCTAACTTTATACCTTAAAAAAAATATATAAATGAGCAATTTCTTCTTTTATATTTTATATTTGTTGATAATTTTGTCTTTGTATTTTATAGAAATAATCAATTTAGTCAATAATTATGTAAATTTATCGAGAATTTATTTCTACTATTAAATAACATCTGTTTCCATTAACGTTAAGTATTCACGCAAAACGTCCTTGATAATGTGACAAATCAACATGTGCATAGGACCATTGATGTCAACAGTGTTTTAGACTAAAATATGTTACTGCTTTTTTTTTTTAACTGATTTTAAAATTTATAAAAGGTAATAACTATTTTGAGAGAATACTCTTCTTTCTAATTTTGTGATAATATTTTCTTTTGTAACGACAAAATGATCCCCAACAAAGATTACTTAATGACAAAATGGTTCATGATAAATACTATAATTTAACACCTTTTGAAACTGATTATATTCACTGCAAGTTTATACAAGTCATGGAATCCAAACATTCATCAAGTTAGTCTCCACTGACTATAGTAATATTCTTCGCCCTCCACATATTCCAAGACCCCTTAATCATTTTGAACAATTCGACCTATGTGATGCAATAGAAGATTAATCTTATCAAACATTCTGTAAAGGGAAACACACAAAATAGAGTCAAAAGAAGAAGAAGGAAATAAAGCATCATTGTATGAGTAATAAAATGTATTCCTTTTTATCTCCAAACAGAGCACATTGTTATAGTTCATCAGAGCATCATCAACAAACACTAAACCCTAACACATGCTTAATCCCTTGTTTGACTACAATAATGAAAAAAAGGGAAGAAATCTAACGAAAACAATAGCCATAGAGAGAAATGTAACGAGAACAAAGGTCATCAACAAAGTCAAGCCAAACGAAAAAAACATCTTATCTTACGAAGTTGTCTTTCATCTTCAATGCACAGGGTGAAATCGAACAAATATGGCAGCCACAAACCAAAGGCCACCGTTCGTCGCCACGTTGTCACAACCAATAGTGATGTAAAGGCAGGAAGGAGCATAGCAAACTTAGCACCCACAACTTAGTTTCTCTCTCACAAAAGGTAAAAATGAAAAGGATAAATGAATGGTCAAATTTTGTGGTGGCTTAATAAAGGGTAAAAAATCCATATATTCCAACTGTCAATTTGATCCACACATACCTGGTCCAACGCATGACTTTCACTTTCATTACGTGGATTTGTCACATCATCTTTCATGTGCTACGTCTCCAAAAACATGAACAGGAAAGGAAGAAACTTGATGGTATGATTCAATTGTTGGCACATTTACATAATTATGAACTTAATTGATCATTTTCATAGTACAAAGACTAAATTGACAGTGAGTGTAAAGTATAGGGACAAAATTGGTAGGGATGGAAAAATGGGCTTGGCCCGCTTAGCCTGCAAAAAACACGCGGGCTAGGTTGATAATATCAACCCGCAAATCAAAAGTGAGGCGGGCCAGCCCGGCCAGCAAAATTGCGGGCCAAACGTGGGGCCGGACGGGCCAGCCCGCTGGACCTATATTATTTAAATATTAAATATTAAAATTAAATATATATATTTAACATATTTTGAAATAGGTAGGTATATTCTTTAAATTTATACTTTTTTGCATTCTCATAATTAACTTATAAGTTTTAATATTAAAATGATTATGATAATGATACTTTCAAATAGTCTTTCATTACTAGCATATTACACTTTTGGACAGTTTATAACCGTAAATTCCATTTGCAAATGGTGTAATTTTGTGAATTATCACATGACATTATTTATTTAGCATTAATTTTAAATTATTTACTTTTATTTAACTTTGTATTTTTTTAATTATCATATTTGTATTTTTTTATAATTTTTTTGTATTTTATTTTTTAAATTGACTTTTTTATTTTTTTTTTAATTTTTGATGCAGGCTGGCCCGCGTTAAAGCGGGGCAAGCTAGCATTTGTAGCCCACTTTGCAAAAGCGGGCCGGCCCGTTTGCCATCCCTAAAAATTGGTCATTTACCCTTACAAAATTTACCAACAGAGTTTTTCAATAGTTGGTAGATGGCTAAGTTCCTTAAACATATTGTTCCAAATTCAATTTCTAATCGTTAATGCGGAGAAAATTCTGTCGAGAGAGACAATTAGATAAGGATTTTACATATTAAAATAAAGTTTATATTTTTAAATATTTCTATAGATAAGAACTTCATACTTTAAAATGAGGAAAAAGATTATACATTGATTGTAAAAAGTTTTACACTGTCATTCAATTATAATCTATCATGTATAATAATTTATTGATTTTTATGATAATTATTATAAAGGTCATGTTAATGGTGATTTGTGATTAAACGATAGTGTAAATATATTTTATCCTATGATCACATATCAACGTTAAACTCTTTAAATATATATATATATATATATATATATATATATATATATATATATATATATAAGAATTCATTCATATATAGTACTTTTCCCCCTCCGTAGTGAGGCTATTCGATAATTCACAAGATGCAGGTCGTATTTAGAAATTTTAAAGTCTCAAGTCAAATTTATATTTAAAGTATAATTTAGCATAATTTAATGATTTTTTATTATTGATTAACTATAAAATAATTAATCAAAGTTTTATAATTAAATATTTTAATATATAAAATAAAAATTTATTCAATCTATCCTTTAATATAGTAAATATTATATAAGATTTGATTAAATTTAATCTTAAAAGCTACTTTCAGGTAACAAGTATAATAATCATGGCTAAAAAAAAAAAAAGTTACTGTAGCTTGGCGCTCCGATTGGATGTAATTCCATCTGGGTTATTGTGGATAGGCTGACTAAGTCTACTCACTTCTTGCCTGTGCGGACTGACTATACTGCAGAGAGATTGACTCAGCTATATGTCAGGAAAATTGTCAGACTGCATGGCGTTCCAGAGAGTATTATCAGTGACAGAGACCCAAAGTTCACTTAGATTCTGGAGTGCGCTTCAGGAAGCTTTTGGTACTCAGCTGAGGCTCAGCACAGCCTACCATCCTCAGACAGATGGTCAGACAGAGAGGACCATCCAGACCCTGGAGGATATGTTGAGGGCTTGTGCATTAGAGCAGGGTGCCAGCTGGGACAGGAACCTACCTCTGGTAGAGTTCTCATACAATAATAGTTTTCATGCCAGTCTGGGCATGGCACCTTATGAGGCACTGTATGGCCGGAGGTACAGAACTCCTGTATGCTGGATTGAGGTGGGTGAGAGACAGCTTCTTAGACCTGAGATGGTTCGAGAGACCTCTGAGCAGATCAGAATGATTAGAGACAAGTTGATGAAGGCTCAGAGTCGACAGAAAAGCTATTATGACCATAAACACAGACCACTGCAGTTTGATGAGGGTGATCATGTGTTTCTAAGGCTGTCTCCGGTCATGGGTGTAGGACGAGCTTTAGGTGTGAGGAAACTGAGCCCTAGATTCATTGGTCCCTATCAGATACTTCAGAGGGTTGGACCAGTGGCATATAGGCTAGCTTTACCTCCCCAGTTGTCAGGACTACACGATGTCTTCCACGTGTCACAGCTGAGGAAGTATGTGTCAGATCCATCACACGTGGTAGAACCTGATGCTATTCAGATTAGAGAAAACCTAACGAGTCCTACACGATCGATGCCGATTTTGGACCGGACGGAGAAAAAGATCCGCAACAAGACCATTCCCCTAGTCAAAGTCCAATGGGAAGGAAGATCACCTGAAGAAGCGACTTGGGAACGAGAACAAGAGCTAGTACAGCTATATCCCGAGTTGTTCACCAGGTATGAATCTAAATTTTGCGGACAAAATTCCTAAAAGGGGGGGGGGGGAGAAATATAATAACCATGGCTAAAAAAAAAAAAAAGTTACTGTGGCAGTTACTGTAGCTTGGTGCTCCGAGCGTGGGATCTGGCGCTCTGAGCATGGCACTGTAGCAGAAGGCTATTTTTTGCGATTTTTGGCGCCATCAGCGCCAAAGTGGCGCCAGAAGCGCCACAGATGCTGGAAATTAGCGCCATGAGCGCCAAAGTAGCGCCAAGGGTGCCAGATACACTGGATTTTGGCACCATACAGTTGCTGGAAACTGACGCCAGGAGCGCCAAAGTGGCGCCAGATACACTAGATTTTGGCGCCAAGGGCGCCAGAGTGGCGCGATTGGCGCGGCATGTCGGTCAGGCCACCTATAAAAGGTCATTTCGCGTTTTTTCAGAGGAAACCATTGTTCCTCTTCTTCCCTGAGCCTGGACCGCCATTAATGCACCTTAGAAGCTTCAAAGCTTCATCATAAACCATATAAACACCTCCTAATCACCTATAACCTTGATTGGAACCAAATAGAAGCCAAATTTCAGCCTAACCTTTGAGAGAACCCCATTTCCTGAGTTTCTTCAGAGGGTTGAGCTTTGGAGGGGATAAGAAGTTGGTTCAAGGACCCTAGAGCTAGGGGAAAGACTTCTCCAGCCTTCCTCGACCGATTTGAGGTAAGAAACTCAAGTTTTAACCGTTTAATTGTGAAATGGGTAATGAGGTGACTAGTAACCAATGGATGATAGGGCTGGAATTAGGCTTAGGTTCTTTAGAAAAGAGTAATCCGAAGGTTGTTCTGAGAGATATGGAACCTTGAAACTGGAATTGTGATGAAGTTTGAGTTTGACTCTGGGAAGGAAGAAGTGTGTGTGAATGAGAGGTACTATGGCCTGTATTAACTTAAGTACCTTTACAAAAGTTGTTCATAAGGCCAAATGAACGGTGAAAACATGTTAATATGTTTGCTTTGGCTGAGTTGAACCAATGTTGGTTCTTGATACTGGTAACGCTTTGAGTTGAGTTGTACAGAGTCTTAAAAAGACTCTAAGGCCTTAGTTAGACTGAGGCAGACCATTGAGGGTCAATGGATGACCTAGTAGAAGTTGGGCTAATATGAACCTTAAGTTAGAAGACATGGACTGATAGAGAAAGGAAGAGCATTTCCTTTTATATAAGCGGTTGAAAACCGTTACTGATGCTTTGATTCATGCCTATTGTAGGGCGTGAAGCGCATATCGCTGGTAGAGATCACCACGAGACTAGGAGAGCTGATTCTGAGCTGAGACCAGGTAAGCTCAATGTTCTTGGGGAATGTTTCCCCTGCTTGTGTTTCACTACACCGAACATGGGTGATTGTTTGATATATCTTGCATACTTTTGTTATGTGATTCTGTAATGTTGAATATGTATGAATTGACAATGAAACACATTGATGGATGGCTGGCAATTGTATGCTAGCTAAACCCTGAGATAGGGTATGATTGTAGTGATTACACTAGCATTGTGTATACTTGTATGGATTTTGGTTATGAGATGATTGTGATGATGATGTTGTGTGATGTGCATGCATGAGAATTTACTGGCCAGTAGAATAGGGAACTATGGACCCCTTGGGAATGTGCCCTTAAGTGGATGATCTTCCTTGGGATAATCCATAGGCGTCCATGTAAATCTTGAGTAGATGTGCCTTTCAGTAGATGATCCTATTCAGGTATTGGGCGGCAAGTCCTGAGGGAATGTGCCCTTCAGTGGATGATCTCTCTCAGGCATGGATAGAGCGAGTCCTGAGTAGATGTGTCTTTCAGTAGATGATCCTATTCAGGTACTCAGTGGAAAGTCCTGAGGGAATATGCCCTTCAGTGGATGATCTCTCTCAGGCAATGTGTGTTGATTGCAAACGTTTGTTCTGGGCTGCTAGGTGCATGCAGCTTGTTCTTGTGAGCCGTGAAGGCTGATTGTATGAAGTTCTATATGATATGATTTTTGTTATATTATGTTATACATATATTTATATGCTGGGAAGTGAACCAGGGGGAGAGAAACCTCTGAGAACCCTGAGTTTACTGGGATGATTATCTCACCTCTGTTTGGGGCTCATGTTGCAGGAACTGAGACAGAAGTCACTGAGAGATCCCAAGGCAAAAGGCCTGAGCTGGGATAGGGTGGTAGAGAACCCTAGGCTTAGAAGACCGAGCTTGTTAGCTCACATTTTGTTTATTTTGTCTGTATTTTGATACCTAGGGAAAATTTGTATAGTTTTGAGAACTATGTATCTTGTAAAGGACAAAGATTCACCATATATGTATATAATGTATATTTATATTGGATTCAGGCTTCTTTTATTGTTTTTCCATGCTTGCTGCGTTATTCTGATATTGTAATAATGTTAATACGCCGGGTGCACACGGGGTGTTACAACAAAAATAATTCATGTATCGTTAATAATATTTTAAAGGAAATAAATTTGTTTGAAAAAGAAAGTTAATTTTTTTAATTATTTTTCTATGAGGATATGTGGCAACAATGATATATTTTAAATTTAGCTTTTCAAAGAAATATTACTGATTTTGATTAACTTTTATTAATTTTTGTAACCATTTTTTTATTAATTTTGAAAGTCCTAATATTAATACTTATCGGGTTTATTAATGGTGACATATATTTAGATGATTCATCATCTGTGTATCGTCATAGAATTGTCTTTAAAGTGACATATCTAAATACATGTCACGTTATTATTATACAATGGTTTCTTTCAATAAAAATAATGCTAAAAATAATTAAAAAATCAAATCTATGAGGATTAAAACAAAAAAAAATAAAGGATTAAAACAAAAACTCATTATATTTATAAAAACTAAAAACATAATTAAATCTTTACATTTTAATAAATACAATTTTATGTTTTTATATTTTAAAAAATATTTTTTATCCTATAATTTTACACTTGGTTGAAATAAATTTTGAAGTTTTAATATTAATATTTGATCACCATTTATTTCATGACATGTCATATTTTTACACTTGGTTAAGACGCAATAAAAATTCTTGAAAAAAGACGATAAATTTTAAGTAAGTGTGACTAAGACTATGTTTGATAAATCTAATTACAAAATTAACTGAAAGATGAAAAGCCACGATAAAAAGATAAACGTATGGGAATATGTAGGCCTACAGTGATTACCAAATAAAAAATAAAAGAAGAAATGTTTCCTTCTTTATTTTCTTTTCTCAAACCAAACATACTGTTTGAGTCAACACAAGGCCTCTTCCCTCTTTGCAATTTTTTCAACACGTGTTATAATTATCCACGGCACATTTTCAAACAATAAACTTTACTCACTAAATTTCATGACTTATTTCCAACCAGACAATTGCCTGCAATGGCAAAGAAAAGGTGTACTACAAAACGCATGGCATGAAATTCCAACAATGGAAAGGGTAAAAGTAGGCACTGAGGAAAAAAAACACACCACGTATAATGTTCAGCCGCCTTAGCCAGTTAATGAGATTGCCCTTTCACTGTCAATGAACATGCACTTTCAATGGTGTTGAACTCGCTGATTAATTGACCAATGACACCAATAAAAAGATGTGAATATTGAATAATGTGCCCCACCACAGAGGCTGAACACGCAATCCAAATGTAATTCAACTAGGCATCAGGCAAATCACTGTTCGGGGGGTGGGGGACCAGTTTCACATGGGAGAGGATAAGCATAAGAAAAAGCCACAATAAAGGACAAAACTTTCATCAATCCACAATTTTACCCCCAACTGGGCCACACATTATAGATTATTGATCATATGATAAAGCTACAATACAAACTTTTCATGAAAAGATAATTTTTAATTAAATGATATTATAAAATTATTTTATAGTATTAATACATCAATTTTTTTTCTCAAACTATAATTTGAAAGAAACTTCAACTCTTATTTATATCACAGTCTTACATAGAACAGTAATCTTAAGTATCAAGGCTATACTGATAAAAAAACAAAAAACACACGGGCTAAACATATAAGTTTTTTATTGTAACAACTACTAGACCTGTAAAGGATAAGCCTAAAATATCTAGTTCTACCAGGCCTACAGAATTACATGTGAAGAAAATTGCAGTAAGACTTGGCTAAAGGAACATCACATGAAAATAAGAATTCATGATGTGGATAACGAGCTTCCAGATTCAACTCGTCATTTTCACCGGTACCATATTGAAATATCTGGCTGTTTCTGAAGAGCATCCATCCCTACTCCTTGCATATCCTCCTTGAAATCAAATGATGCCAAATCACAAAGGGACCCAAACATTGAGTGGAAGTTGTTGTTGCTGTGATTGGTCTCAAAGGGAGCATTCAAAGCTTTGAAACGGTCAAATTGACCTTCTCTTGCAAACATGTGATGATTATTGGGCATGTTAGTTTCATCAAAGATGTTGCCTTCCATAGTGATTCCTTGACTGCGAAAGAAGTTGTCCTGTTGCTGCTGCATGGCATGCTGAAGAAGGTTGGAATTTTCTGCAGCTAAGCGATTACAGGAACTTGTGTTCTTGTTGCCTTGAACATTTGTGTCATAGTTAGTCATAAGGTCACTAATCATTTTCTGGCCATCATCTGAAACTTCAAGTCCAGTTAGATCAATGACAGGTGGAACCATACTAGCAGGCTGAGCAGTAGATTTGGGTTGAACAAAGGACTGGGGGTATACGACTGGCTTTACCTCATTAACATGAAAACTTGGACGCCCAAAATCTGAAGTACCTCTATAAGCACAAATCAATTGATGGTTGTCCCTTGAAATTCGGTCAGGGAAACCAAGGCGAACTTGACTGTAAGGGCACTGAGGGTGTTCACATGTGTAAATTTTCAGATCCATCATGTTAAAGTCATTAGAGACCTTCCTCTTCCGAATGAAATCCAAATTTGTAACAGTTTCTCCCTTTATTGAAAAAGAGGGCTGCTGAACTGGCAGAGTTACCCTCATTCTTTCCATCCCAAGATTGGATGTGTGAAGATTCTCATGTTTGCTGTCTTTCACATCAAAGTTAGGCTCATCCTCACCCCCTTCAACATCATACTCATTGCTATCATTGATCACCAAAGATCCACTACCTCCAGCGGAGGCTAATGGGGGGATATAATCAGGGTAAAGCTCTCTTGCCAAGGCCTCCTCTTGATTGATGATTGCAAGCCAGGTTGCACTTTCTTTGGCTGTCATCTTATCTTGAAGGCATTTGGACTGCCTCACAAGCTTGCGAATCTTTGCAATATCAGGAGACATGTGCTTGATAACTGCAGTCAGAACACCGACTTTCCACGCCTTCTTCAGGTCATGTGGCTTCTTGTAAGGAGGAGAATTTTGATCTTTTGGTAAACCGATTTGGGGCCACCACTCTTCATTCCCTGTGGGCCACCATGGTGGAGGAACGCCCTTCTCCAATGGAAACCGCCTCTGAGGGGGATCACAGTGCTGCATGAGTGCTGACAAGAGAGAACCCAAGGTTGTGTCCTGCAGCTCTTGCAAGGTGTGTGGAGTTGGACCAATGGAATTGCATCCATCATTCCTCTCTGGGATAGCGTTATCAGCTTGATACTTGGCTATGGCAGCAGGACCATTTCGATCAAACCGGACTTTATCCTTCCACCATTCACGAAGATTATCAGATGCCCCAGTCACCGGTTTTCCCTTCTCAGGAATAATCCCATAGACAAATCCTTGGGCCTTACAAACCTCCATCATCTTCAGCATGTACTTCAAGATTCCATCTTGAGCCCTAGACATCTTTTTCCGCCTAGCCTGTTCTTGGGACTGCCTCTGCTTCACTGCATCAATTCCTTCCTTTGATTTACTTTGTTCTTTCAGTCGCTTGAGACGCATTTTGTCCTTCCACATCCTCCGCTCGAGTTCATCTACCCCAATTTCTTCATCACTAAAATCATCCTCGACTATCACCTCTGGATCAGTTTGCCGGGTGGTAATATCCTCCTCTCCAAGGGGAGCAGATATCATATCCAAATCATTACAAAGCCCCATCTCATCAAACATCATCATCATTTTCCAAGGAGAAAAAATATGGATGCAACCTATAAGCTTCTGATGATGAAAGTAACAAGATAGGTTTCAATCTTTACTCTCTAGCACTATACACCAATTCAAGTTGACAAATACTAAACTTTTAAAGGCCTTTACACCTGCCAACAGCAACAAAACAGAGAACAATCAACATGGTGCAAAAACAAAATTCTTTCCAGATGATGAGAATCTCTACATCATAAAATATGCACATAACACCAAGATTTATCTAACAGACACAAAGTTTCAAAAGGATAAAAACATCAATTTAAAAACAAAACAAAACATGAACATATGCTAAAAACAAATATAAAAAAAAAAAAAAATCTCAAATGGCTCATCACCACAAAAATAATTTGAAATTTTATCAATTACAAGGATAAAAGTTCCAGCTTATATATGAAAACCAAGGTTTTAAGGTCCATGGCTGCGATTTTGCCTGCAAAGTCAAGGTTTTTGAAGTCTCCAGGACTACAATGCGATCGCAATTGCAGCTGCATCAACCGCAATTTCTCGCTACATCAAGAATGGCAACGAAACTGGGACCACAATTTAAAAACTTGATAAAAACTAATAGATCAGGCTACCCTGATACCACAGATCCAATTCACCAGCGAAACAAACATGAAAACAAAGGCAGCCTAAGCACAGACAATAAAATATGATGCCAATGAAAACAAACTATAAATGATGATTTCAAAAGATACTCTCATCAATCCATCATGGAAAAATTGCAGCTTTCAGATAAAAAGACAAATTGGCAAAATTGATGAGGATATTTATCAATCTAAAAGAGAAAACCACAAACATGTAAGTAAATTAAAAAAAAAAAAAAAAACAGAAACCTCTCCATCATAGATCAAAAGGGTGGTGAAATCAGTATCTACCAAAAGCACAAAACAACACAAACTCATGAATACGATTAACCAAGCAGATAGCAAAGAGCTGAACAGTGAAAAGGCTAAGCAAAAAAATAAGTGCACAGAACACTACCAGAAGATCCAGAAATGAGTCTCTGTGGTGGCAATAAGTCAATAAGAGAAGAAGAAGAAGGTGCTCTGTGTTGAGACTTTCATCAGAGAAGGTGGGAAGAAAGAGAGAGGAGAGAGAAAGGCAAAAGGGACAGAGAGTTGAACAATATGCTGGTTTTATTGCCTTCAGAAAGTGGGGGCAGAGTCCTAGGTGAAAGTAAAGATGGTGGGTTATTGGTGGATTAAACCCCATATCGAGGATGAATATTTATAAGCTGTTCCTTCCTGCTGACTAGTGTTCTTCCATTATTAATTAAGGAATTAAAAAAAATATGTTATAAAATTAATTAAAAAAACAATAAAAAAAATCATGAAAAATATAATTTTGTGTATTTCAATAATTTTTTAACTTTTTAACCAATATTTTAACAACACTAGTTAGTATTTATCTATTTATAATATATGTGGATTATTTCTTTCTGAATTGATATTTTGATGTAATTAAAATATATATTAAATAATTAGAGAAAATAAAATTAATTGCAATAGAAATTATTAATTTTGTTTATTTATTTTTATTTATAGTATTTTTTTTTTAACTATATTCCTTTCTAGTTTTTTTTAAATAAGCTATTTTTCTTTTAGTGTAAGTAAACCTGTAACATCCCAGGCGTTGACGAGGGCGAGGAGTGATCGCCAGGTGCAATGAGGCACGGACAAGGAGCGGTTCCTGGCAGGCTTCCAACGGAAGGGTACATGAATGAATCAAATACACACCTGAACGAGAGGAGGGATTTAGAGGCTGTGCAGGTATGGGACTGTACAGTTGAGGATAACTTAAATGATTTAATAGGTACTACCTATACCAACAAGGTGCATCTACTTTTCGGTAGCCCATAACATAAGAACTCCACAGTTAAGCGTGCTTGACTTGGAGCAATCTTGGGATGAGTGACCTCCTGGGAAGTTTCTCAGGCAGTGTGTGAGTGATGAAAAGTCTTGTGTTGGTATGTAGGGACAGTCGTTGATCCTACAAATGGTCAGGCTTAGTAAAAGACGAAGGAAGAATATTATTATTCATAATGGTCCTATTCGACTCAAGCATTCTTATGGTTCTATATGATCCATAAATCCATAAAAAATACATGTAGTTTAGATAAAAAAAAAGTTTATTTATTTATAGTCACATCCATTATTCCATAGATTTAGTTTCTCAATAACACTAACTACTTTGACATTTATATTAAGGTTATAATTGAAGTGTATCTATATCATATCGTTTTGACGTGACTTCAAACACACATTAAATTTCAAATCTATCACTTTTTAACTTTTAAATATATTTTTCCTATGTCATATATGTAGATATGATAGCATGGATGAAAAATTAAGTTAACTAACCAATCTAATTGATAGATATAAGAAGTAGTTAATTAAATAGTTTAATTTAGTCTATAAAAAAAATTAAAAATTACCTATTACCTATTACTACTTACTAATAGTCAGTTTGGAACCGCATCCATTATTCCATAATTGTGCATTGTAACAATTCGCCTTGAAGACCCTGTCCTTGCCAACTCACTTGAGAGTTCTCACCCTCTCTCCTCCTTTTCGCTTGTTACGATATCACAACTCTAAATATATAATTTCAATTTTAAATGAAAATTTCATTAATTTTGATTATGAAAATGATGGTAAATATTTCGCAATAATACACCTACCAGACAACGCACAAATATGTAAATAAATACATATATATATATATATGTATAAATTAAACCATTATATATCATTCATATGTTAGAACATAATTCAGTTTTTACATGTATCTAAGCCTGAGATTTACATGCTTAATAAAAAAGAAACAAGAAACCAACTAAGAAAGAGTTGATAACAAAATACAACTCTTTCCCAAAATAAGTTCCAACAATATGATCTCCCTCTAACATTACATGCTGCTGCTCATCTGCTCCCTCGAACAAAGGTTCATGATCATCACAGGTATCAACCACACAGTACAAAATTGCAAGGCTGAGTTTATTGTAAATGATGGAGGTCTATTACCAGCTCAAGACCAAGGAGGAGAACTTGAAGAGCTTCCTTTGGTTAGCCTTAGAGGACCCATGACAAGAGCTAGAACTTAAGCTCTTCAAGAGCATATCAAAGTTAATTTGCACCTTAGACAAGCATGAAGAAACACACCAACTCAAGAAGAACAAGGGCTAAATTTTGTACTATCAAGTTGAATTTAATTCCAACACTTATAGTGACAATTGTGGTGGCAATAAATAGGCCTTTAGTGGCAATAAACAAGCCTATAGTGACAATTGTTTAATAAGTGTACGTGCACTTGTATGGAATTTTTAGCACTTATGTAAACTTGTAAAATTGTAGTTTGCACGTGGCTGACTCAGCCATGAGTCATCATGTGAATAGTTTGCACCACAAGCTTTATTTCATTTGTCATTTCATTCCACTTGCATTTAGTTTACATTTTTTTAGCTTAGGTAGCTTACAAGACAATCTTTAGGACCTTGGCTATATAAAGCCAACAAAAACATATTGTACACACCTTTTGGCAAATTAATAGAAATCTGAAATTTCTTGTGAGAATTTCTCTCTTTGTTCTTGTGCAAGAATGTTAGGATATTCCACGGCAAGCGTACCGTTCTATCATTGTAAGTTTCGAATTTATAAGATCGTCTCCACAGGGATTTGAGTTTATGTCGGTTGGTTTAAATTTTTACCAGTTTAGTAGTTTATATACAGATGATAAAAACAGAGATTCATATGTTGTTTTTGGTTTGTGCATAAAGTAAAAATAAAAGTTGCGGAAAATAAACGATTACGGAAAATAAATAAACGAATACAAGTCAAAGAAGTGTAGGATTGGATTTCGTCTTGCTTATCCCTTTTAATTGATTTTACCTATGCATGTTCTATTCTTATTGATGCACACATTTAGGTAACCTTAATTCGATTCCTCGCAATTAAGTCCTATGGATATTTTACTAAATATCGATCCCTCGCATATTTAATTAAATACCCAAGTATTAAGATCATATTCACGTGTTTAATACGATCAAAACGTTATGCCCTATTCCTAGCAACGTAACGTAACGAGTAAATTCATTCAGTTCCAACCCTAAGATTACTTTCCAGTCTCACTTAGGAATTTAAGTTCATGATCCTAATGATCAAGTAGAATCAGGAATTAAGCATAGAATGAAATTACCAACAAGAAATAGAACGGTGCATAAATAATTAAAAGAGCATAGGGATAAGAAGAGTACGCCCAATCCTTAGAGAAGCTAGCTAAGCATGGAGAGAACCTCCTCTCGGAAAGAGTTGCTGAACGTTCCCATTCTCGCTTCTCTCCGGCAGAGTTTCCACGCTAATTCTCACTTCTCTCACTTTCTTAACCTACTTAATACTAATGCTTAAGCACCTATACCTAAGAACAAGCTTAAAGCAAGAAAGGGAGGAAAAAATCTCCAAAATGGCATGCATTTCCCTTTAGATCCGTAGCTTATTTATACAAAATCACCACCAGCTAGCTTTGCTCGCCCAAGCGCACAATTTTGCCTAAGGGAGCTCGCCTGGGCGAGTTAATCTGATTTCCTAGGGACTTGAAGCTGGCCTGGGCGACCAAAATGCACATGGGAGGATGGCTTGGGCGAGCTTGAAGCTTACTCATGAAGAAACCTTTGGGCTTTGTGATTTTTGGGCCTGATTTGCTGTTGGAACTTCCCATGCTTGATATGCACACCTTCCTTGCTTGCTTTGATCTTCCGGAAGCCTCGGAAATCCATGGAATCTATCAAATACACAACATGATTTGGATTAATCTTCCGAAACACTGTAAGCACAAGTATAAGGTGCTAATTAACTAGGTTTAGGGAAATTTATAAGCTAAATGAAAGAAATCAAAAGATAAGCGTCAATATTTTAAACATGAAGTTAACTGAAATATGGCACTTATCAAAGAACTTCTTTGATCTTGTCAATGGCTTCTCAAGGCTATTATGGCGATTCTTCCTAGACTCATTGGAGAGCATCTCCATAGCGTTATCCACCTTCATTCCTTGTCTAGTTCTATCCTCCATTGCTTACTTTCTTTGGACCTCATTCACGCCACTCTTGCTCCAAAATCTTGAGTAAAAATTTGAGTTCTTGAAATGTTCTTGATTGTAATGTAGGTTGGGGAAATCAATGTCTAATGAGATTAGGCTTACATCATGTGGTATATAGAACATAATCCTTGTGAAATTCTTCTTCAATTTCAATTTCTAGATCTACTACAAAGGTAAATCCGAAAATCGCAAAATCTTAGATCTAATTCTAGTTTTTTTAAAGTCTTAGTGGATTAAGTCTTGTCTTGTGTTCCTACATCTTTCCTAGTGATTAATTTCCAATTTTAGAAATTTTGTTCATCTCATGTTCTTCCTTGTTCTTGATAATTTTCTAGTTTTGATTATTATCAACTTGTGTTGTAGTTGTTTGTGTGTTGTATAACCTCTTGTTTTGATTCTAATCTCATTTCTAAATCTGAATTGAATTGTTAATAACAAATTTTACAGTTGTTATACATTTTTTTTCGAGATTCACCACATTTCTTTAGGTATTTTGAACTTGTACAAAAGAAAAAAAACCTATAAAAATGTTGTGAAAAGAAACAAGAAAAAAAAAAAGAAAAGAAATTAGGTGTAGCCAAAGAAAATATTGAATTGGTGGCTGGAAATACAGAATAAAAGCAGAGTTTAGAAGCAAATAAAAGTTACAAGTTCAAATTTTCTTTGAACCACAAAATTGAGTAAACTCTTATGACATGCAAATTTGGTGAAATTTGGCTTTTAACACTTGAATTTGTTTAGAGTATCTCCTTTGTGCAGTTTAGGTCCAATAACTATCCTTGAGTTGTCTCATTGAATTTCAATTTGAGTTTGTGCTATCCTTAAATTTTTAGCTTTTGTTTAAAAATTCCAAGGTTTTGTCTTAGAGTTTTTCTTGTTCTTGGATTCTTGAGTCTAGCTTAGAATTGTTTCCTATTGCACTTTAGTAAAGAACATTGATTGGATTGAGAGTTTTCGCTTAAGAGCTATAAAGGGACAAGAGTGGGAAAAGGCAAGAGATAACTTTATAGAAAAAGCCTAGATAAAGTGTGCAAATAAGAGTGTGAGTGACACACACTTAGAGAGTGGTGAAAATTTTCCTATATGTGTTTTTGCTAACCATTTCTTTTGAAGGATGAGCTCAAGGGAAGAAGAAGCTTGTCACCTAAGACCTCTAGGTTGATGAAGGCTATTACAAAACAAATGGAGGAATTACAAACCAAAATGGAGGAAAGATTTGAGGAGTTACAAAGGGAGACACAAAGAAGGAGTAATCCAATTGCTAATGTGGATGGAGAGGCCTATGAGGATAGGAGGATGAGTGAGTATGCATCCTCTCATGGAGGAAATTATGAAGAAGAGGGGAATGAGGGGGAGGAGTGGAGAGAAAACAACTATAGGAGACAAAATAATAGAAGACAAAATCAGAGGAGACAAAATAAAGAGGAGGAAGATTAGAGGTTTAGGAGAGATGAGAGAGAATGGAGGAATGGAGGATTGAGTGGAGTGAAAATTAAAATTTCAAAGTTCCTTGGCACTTATGATCCAGAAATTTATTGAGTGAGAGATGAAAGTAGAACAAATTTTCTCATGCCAACACTATGATGAAGAGAAGAAAGTGATTCTAGCAACACTAGAATTTGGTGACTATGCTTTGGTGTGGTGGAACAAAATTCCAATTGACATAGAGAGGTTGAGGAGGCCAAGAATCAATGCCTAGAATGACTTGAAGAGGTGCTTGAGAGAAATATTTTTTTCCACTTATTACTCAAGAGAAGTCCACAACAATCTCCAAAGACTATTCCAAGGCTACAAGAGTGTTGATGACTACTATAAGGAGAGACAAGAGGCAACCATGGCTAGTTCCTTCATGGCTTGAATAGGTAAATTCAATATGTGTTGGAGCTACATTCCTATGGCACAATTGAGGAGCTAGTCCACAAAGCACAAAGAGTGGAGCAACAACTCAAAAGGAAGAAATCTTCCAAAACCAATAGGGCTAGAAATTCCAGTTGGAAGGATAAGCCTAGGAGGGAGGTTTCTCAAGTGAAAAATAAAGAAGAAAAGGTGGAGAACTCAAGAAATTTTTTTTTTGGACCCTACTCCAACAAAATCAAGCAATATCAAGTGCTTTAAGTGCCTTGGCAAGGGGCACATTGCTTCCTAATGTCCCAACAAGAGAACAATGATTTTGCTTGAGGATGGAGGCATAGAGAGTGAGTCTTCACATGGCTCAACTAGCTCTTCAAGTAAAGAAGAAGAAAAACTTACACTTGTGGAAGCCATTGAGGGTGATCTCTTGATAGTGAGGAGAATGTTGAACAATTTTTGCATTGACCAAGAGGAGACTCAAAGAGAAAACATTTTTCACACAAGGTGCTTAGTTGGAGACAAGGTGTGCTATCTTATAATTGATGGAGGAAGTTGCACCAATGTAACTAGTACAAGGCTTGTAGAGAAATTACACTTTCAAACCACAAGTCATCCTAGGCCTTACAAGCTCCAATGGCTTAGTGAGAGTGGAGAAATGGTGGTAAATTCTCAAGTGCTCCTTTTTCTATTTACTCTTATAAGGATGAAGTTCTTTGTGACATTGTACCTATGGAGGCTGTACATATTCTCCTTGGAAGGCCTTGTCAATTTGATAGGAAAGTTATACATAATGGCATGGAGAACACTTTTGAGTTTGAGCACTTAGGCAAGAAAATTATTTTGAGACCTTTGACTCCTAAACAAGTGTATGAGGATCAAGTGAGGATGAAAGAAACGAGAGTTCAAGAGCTTAAAAGAATACTTCACTTGATGGCAATAAAAAAGGCAAAAGCCATGAGCTATCCAAGAGGAAAACTAGTGAGAAAAAATAGAAGAAAAAAATTGAGAGCAAAAAGTTCATGAGACCAAAGAGAGTTTGTTCTTGAGATTAAAAGAGGTGAAGATAGTGTTATTAGCAAGACAACCTCTTTATTATATAGTTCCTGACTCTCTTTGTTTGCATGTTGAAAAGGAAGGAGAAAATTTTCCCATGGCCGTGCAATCTCTTTTGGAGGAATATGAAGATGTTTTTCCAAAAGAAATTCCTAATGGCTTGCCTCCTTTAAGAGGCATAGAGCACCAAATTGATTTAATTCCAAGTTGTTCACTCCCTAATAGGCCAGCATATAAGGCTTCACCCAAGTAGGCAAAGGAGATTCAAACACAAGTGGAGAAGCTACTTGACAAATGGTGGATCCGTGAGAGCAGGAGTCCTTGTGCCATGCCAATTATTCTTGTGCCTAAGAAGGAAGGAACATGGAGGATGTGTACTGATTATAGGGCAATAAACAACATCACCATAAGGTATAGACACCCTATCCCTAGACTTAATGATCTTTTATATGAATTGCATGGTTCCATTATCTTCTCTAAAATTGATCTTAAGATTGATTATCATCAAATAAGAATGAGGGAAGGGGATAAATGGAAAACGACTTTCTAAACTAAATTTGGACTTCATGAATGGTTAGTTATGTCTTTTGAATTGACTAATGCACCTAGTACCTTTTATGAGGCTTATGAATCATGTGCTTAGACACTTTATAGGCAAGTTTGTGGTAGTGTATTTTGATGACATTCTTGTTTATAGTGCCAATTTAAATGATCATTTGAAGCATGTTAAAAGTTTCTTTGATGTGATTAGGAAGGAAACCTTGTATGGAGCTATTGATAAATGTACCTTTTGCACTTCACAAGTTGTGTTTCTAGGTTTTGTAGTAGGTGCTCAAGGAGTTCAAGTGGATCAAGAGAAGATGAAAGCCATCAAGGGTGGCCAATTCCAAAGAGTGTGAAGGATGTTAGAAGCTTCCATGGTTTAGCAAACTTTTTATAGGAGATTTCTAAAGGACTTTAGTACCATTGCTTCTCCTTTGAATGAGTTGATAAAGAAAACCGTGAGCTTCTCTTGGAAGCAAGAACATGAAATTGCTTTCCAAACATTGAAGGATAAATTGTCTAATGCACCTATTCTTGCATTGCCTAGTTTTAATGCATCTTTTGAATTGGAATGTGATGCATCTAACTAATGTTGGGATTGAGGGGGTTTTGATTCAAGATAAACATCCTATTGCTTATTTTAGTGAGAAATTGAAGGGTGCATGATTAAACTATTCCACTTATGATAAAAAGTTGTATGCACTTGTTAGAATATCGCAAATTGGCAACATTATCTTTTACCTAAGGAATTTGTGATCCATAGTGATCATAAGTCTCTCAAATATTTGAAAAGTCAAGGCAAACTCAACAAGAGACATGCTAAGTGGATTGAATTTATTGAGCAATTTTCTTAAGTTATAAAACACAAGCAAGGAAAATTGAATGTAGTGGCATATGCCTTATCAAGGAGGCATTGTTTGATTTCTATGCTTGAAACTAAGTTGTTTGGTTTTAATCACAAAAAGGAATTGTACTCAAGTGACCATGACTTCTCTAGTATTTTTGCTTTGTGTGAGAACGACTCTCATCAAGGGTATTTTAGACATGATGGTTTCTTGTTCAAGTAAAAGATACTATGTGTACCTAAAGGTTCTTTGAGAGAACTCTTCATTAGAGAAGCTCATGAGAACAACTTCATGGGGCACTTTGGTGTGGATAAAACTTTGGCTATTTTACATGAACATTTCTTTTGGCCAAAAATAAGGCATGATGTGCGTAAGCTTGTATCTCAATGTATTACTTGTCATAAAACTAAATCTAGATTAATGCCTCATGGTTTATATACACCTTTGCATATTCCTAACTCCCCTTGGGTTGACATTTTCATGGATTTTGTGCTTAGTCTCCCAAGATCCAAGAGGGGAAAAGATTCTATATTTGTTGTTGTTGATAGGTTATCAAAGATGACACACTTCATTCCTTGTCACAAGAATGATGATGCTTATGCAGTGGCCAATCTATTCTTCAAGGAAGTGGTGAGACTTCATGGATTGCCTAGGACCATTGTAAGTGATAGAGACACAAAGTTCCTAAGCCACTTTTGGAAGACATTGTGGGGTAAGCTTGGCACAAAGCTCTTGTTTTCATTAACTTGCCACCCACAAATGGATGGGAAAACTAAAGTTGTGAATAGGACATTGGGTCAACTCCTTAGATGCTACATCAAAGGCAATTTGAGGACTTGGGAGGAGTGCCTATCTCACATTGAGTTTGCTTATAATAGAGTGGTTCAAAAAACACTTCCTTATCTCCTTTTCAAATTGTCTATGGCTTTAATCCTTTAACCCTGCTTGATTTATTGCCATTACCTAACACTTCTTCTATGGTTAATCATGATGCTTTGTCTAAAGCTTATTATGTTAGGAAATTGCATGAAAATGTGAAGGTCCATGTGGAGGGGAAGATGGAACAATATGCTAAGCAAGCCAATAAACAAAAGAAGTGGTCTTCAATGAAGGAGATTTAGTTTGGCTTCATTTGAGGAAGGATATGTTATATATAGGGGGAGTTTGAAGAGAATCAAGATGCCGAGGATTTGAATCTTGGATAAGTTTTAACTTTTACATGCCATTCAATTGAAGACATATGTAATTCTTAGATGGATAAGAGTTCTTCCTTTGATCCTTTGCATTGCATAAACATCATTCATTGGCTTGCATTCATGGTTTTACAAAAGGATATGTTCTGTGAAAAAGATTTAAAGCATTCATGATTGCATTTAAAAAGCCAAAGTGTTCAAAGCTTGATTTGGAAAAACAATTTCGTAAATCGATTACCAGCTAATGGTGATCTATTACTAAAGCTTTGAAGAACACAATAATCGATTATGTAACGCCCTGAAATTTCGATAACTGAAAATAGATGTTTGATGTATTTCGTTTTATTTGACTATTTGATTAGTTTAGATTAATTGAAATGTTATGTGAATTATCAATGCACAATTTCTTGGTGTAGATGTCAAGTTATGTGGAGTTGTTTGAGCTGCGTTGTAATTGAGTGATTTTGAGTATGATCCAAAACCTATTTTAGTAAAATCATCATTCTGGATTGGTTACCTGTTGGATCTTCTTCACATTTTAAAAGTAGGCTCCTAACCCAAATATGTAACGTCTGACCGTTGGGATTGGTGAAATAACATTTGAAGCGTGAGATAATAGTTTTTCATAGAAGTAGAAACATTAAAATTGGGTCAGCTCGCCTAGGCGAATTTTGACAGGCATTTTGGCTCGCCTGGGCGAGTCAAGTCGATTTTAAATAGGTAGCAGTGTGAAAAATCACGAAAACTGGTCTTCTTTTTCCCCAAAACAACCACCAAACTCCTCCCTATCCTCCTCCACCACCTATGGCCACTGGTGACCACCACGAGCCACTATCGCTTGCCGTTGGACCACCACACAGAGATGAATCCTTTAATCGGAGCGGAATCTTTAACACTCACCTCGAGGATTCGATAGAGAATGAAGCCTCAAATCCTTCTTTCTTGGTTTCCTTGAGGTAAGCTTGGTTTCTTTGGTCTTCTCCTAGCTAGTCTAAGCTTCTATTAGTGTCTCTTGTGTTTTGGGTATTGTTGTTGGGAGTTTTACAATTCCTTTGAAAACCCTTTGAAAACGAGATGTTGTAAAAATATCCTTTTTATGAAATTGATGTCATTTCTATGATCCTTGTTGAACCCATTGGTGTGATCAAAATTTCAAAATGATGTCTTTTGGTGTGAACTCCCAAAACATCCTTTTAGCCCCTTTTTGATTTGAGTGGGTATTTGACCGCAAATGTTAATATTGATCTTATCATGGAAATCTATACTAAATTATCTTGAATTTGATACATAAAGCTCTGCGTTTGGGCCAAAGCACGTGAACTTGAGAGATCCCAAAACAATGCTACTAGGAGCTAACGGAGGGAGATAGATAGGTAAGGGGAGTTTATTCTTTGGTTCTAGTTTTGATACCATAGTTGGGAGATAGGGAGCCTAATTATGGAGATATCTGTCTGTCCCTGTGGTGTGCTCGTTTTCAAGAAAAACTGTGTTTTTAACTAATTAGATGCGATGAATTTGCTTGTTGATAGATAAAACTGTGAATGATGTTGTTGTTGTAATGATTGGATTTTTGGGAAAAGTCTTAATTACAGAGGAGATTCTATCCAAAATTTTAGAATATGTTTTCCTATTTAATTCTTTACTAAATTTTTAAATGAACATAAGAGTTTGTTTTCTATACTGTACTCCTCCTCTTTAATTTAGAATTTTCCTAAATTACCAGTCTCTTGGTAATATGGATTATGAATGAATGAGGTTTGTATTGTTTAAAAACCTAGGAAATGTGAATCTCAGACATATGGTATATGGATGTGAAATGTGATTGTTTGTGATGCTGATGATGATATTGAAATGAAATTAAGTTGATGATTATGTTAATATGAGATGATATTGATAATTATGATGATGATGTTGATTGGGTTGATGATGTTGAAATGAGATGAGTTTTGTAACAACCCGCCTCTTCGCTACGATATCACAAACTCTAGATGTGTAAATTTCAAATTTTAATGAAAACTTCATTAATTTAATTATGAAAATGGTAGTAAGTTTTTTTTCGCAATAATACAATCATCATACACAAGATACAAGTACAACGATTAAATACATATGTATACATATACTATATTAGTACTCATCATTCAAATGTTTAGAACTTAATTTAGTTTTACATGTAATTACAATTCAAAATATACATGTCTACAAAAAGGATTAAGGGACTAACTATGAAAGAGTTAATTAACAAAACACAACTCTTCTAAAAAAAGTTCAAACATCATTACATCGGCGTGACGGCTCCAACAAAAAGAAGATCTCTCTCCAAGGTCACCTACTGCTGCTCATCTGCTCCCACGAACGAAAGTTCGTGATCATCACAGGTACCAACCACACGGTACAACAAATGCAAGGGTGAGTTTATTATATAAAACCAACAAGCATCAGATAACAACAATTGGAAAGGAAACAACATTAACAACCACTATCATTACCACAAGTCCATCAGTCCAATACACACTCGACAAACCCATCATTCCATTACACATTCAACAAAGCAATCATCCAATGCATTCCACAACTCAAACAATCATGTTCAAAATGATGTATGCATCTGACTCATCACTTAGCATGCAATGTGGTACCATCCTCATGGAAATAGCCTCTCTCAGGAAAATGATGCAGTAGCTCATCGAGGTTTGTCATGCACTGGTCGCTCCCCCTCATGGTGATCAGCCCTGAGTCACAAGGGAGTTCCAAACAGAGTGATGCCCCTTAGTACCCCCGTACTTACTGCCACCATTCTATTTCCATCCATGAAATATGAAGTATGAACATGGGCACCATCAATGCAATGACCATGGATAGATAGGGACCAGAATTTTAAACAATCCATTTCTCTCTTGGGATGCTTAAAATTCGTAAACCCACCATCGCAAGGTTATCCAGTCATGCACCCCCTATGTACATACACAACACCACCGATACACTGACCATGGATAGCTAGGCACCAGAATTTTAAACAATCCCTTTCTCTCTTGGGATGCTAAAAATTCGTAAAGCCACCCTCGCAAGGTTATCCAACTAATCAATGCACCCTACATGGACATATACCGCATACAACCATGGGCATCATCAATGTATGACCTGGCTAGGAACAAATCCTCCCTAGCAAGGGTAACCCGTCATACACCCCCCATAGGTATCCATGTATATCCACACACAATGACATTGTTCACATCAACATTATCTCTCATCAATGTCATTATCAACCTCAACATCATATCATCTCAATATCATAATCATGCATATCAATATTATCTCATTTCAACATCATCAACTATGTCAACATTATCTCATTTGAACATCTTCAATTACATCAATCACATCTCAATTTCAATATCATTAACGCTATCACAAACAATCATATTTCACATCTATACATAATACATATGCCTGGGATTCACATTCCCCAGGTCTTCAGACAATCCAAATTTCATACATTCACAATTCATCATATCACAAGACTGATATTTTTAGGAAAATTCTAAATTATAGAGGAGGACTGCAATATATAAAACACACTCTTATGCCCATTTAAAAATTTAATAAAGAATTAAATAGGAAAACATATTATAAAATTTTGGGCAAAGTCTCCTCTGTAATTAAGACTTTTCCAAAAAATTCAATCATTACAACGACAATATTATTCACATTTTATCCATCAACAAGCCAATTCATCACATCACATTAGTTAAAAATATTTTTTTTCTAGAAAGCAAGCACACACAAGAACAAACACATATCAATCATAAATACATTGCATCCCATTAGTTAAAAACTTAGTTTTTCTTGAAAACTAGCACACAGCAGGGACAGACAGTTATCTTCATAGTTGGACTCCCTGGCCCCCAACTATGGTATCAAAACTATAACTAAATAATAAACTCCCCTTACCTATCCATATCCCTCTGTTAGCTCCTTGAAACGTCATTTTGGGATCTCTCAAGTTCACGTGCTTTGGCCCAAATGCAGAGCTCTATATACCAAATTGAAGACAATTTAATATAGATTTCCAAGGTAAGATCAATATTAACATTTGAGGTCAAATACCCACTCAAATTCGAAAGGGGCTAAAAGGGTGTTTTAGGAGTCCACATCAAAAGACATCATTTTGAAATTCCGATCACACCAATGTGACCAGGGTTCAACAAGGATCATGATAAGTGCCACATTTTAGTAAAACTAGACTTGCAGAATGACACTTATCTGTTGTTTTGATTTAACTTATCTCCAAATTTTCCTAAAAACCTAGTTAATGGTATATTATATGTATTTAAGTTATGCTTTCTTACTTTTAGAGGATTCGTCCAATTAAATGATTCAATTTTGATAGGTTCAAAGATTACGGAAGTCTCAAGCATGGAAAACCAAGAAAAAGGAGGTGATCAAAGCAAACACTGAAGTTCCAAAAGCAATCCAGGCCCAGGAACCGACTTAGCCCAAAGAAAACTTCAGCCTTAAGACTTAAGCTCGCTCAGGTGACCATACCAAGTGCATTTGGCTAGCCCAGGCGAGGAACAAGTTCCAATGGGATAAGGGTTAGCTCGCCCAGGCGACCAAATTGTGAAGGAATTGCTCGCCTGGGAGAGTGGAAGCAGACAGGTCAACATTTCTATAAATAGGCCACGGACCAAAGGGGAAAGGCATGTCTTTTTGGACCAAAATAGCTTCTTCTTTCATGTTTTATGCTTAGATTTCTTCCTAAGTGAGAGTAGAGGTTAGGGATGTTGATTTGAGCGGGAGTTTCTTGAAGCTCAAAGAACATTGATTCAAGAAAGGATTGTTTTGAACTTTCAACATGCCCTTGAAGCATTGAAGAAAAGCTTGTGATCAAATGTAAAGGAAGGAAGTTTTCTGATGATCCAACCATTGCATTCATATCATTCATAAGTCTGAGAAATATAAATCACAAGGCATTGATAAATTGCTTTAAGTTTTTGAAATAAACTAAGTGTTTTTGGAAAAATAGCATATCACTGGTTTAATTGATTATGACAGGCAAAGAATCGATTATTTTGTTCTTGGTATTTTCTGGAAATTTTTCAAGAACAGTTTAATCAATTACATTATCGGAATAATCGATTATTTGATCTTAGATCACATATAATCTGCCTTGGTGACAGTTTTAATCGATTACCACCAAGCCGTAATCGATTACATAAGGCAAATAGAAAATACCATATCTCTGGTTTAATCGATTACCAATTATTGTAATCGATTACGTAGTTCAAACATATTTTTCATAATTACGGGTTTAATCGATTAAGGAAAATTGTAATCGACTACATAGTACATTCATAATTATGCATACTTCGGGTTTAATCGATTACGCGTTGGAATAATCGATTAATTTGTTTGTTATAGTTACCTAGAATCATTATGAATGGTTTAATAGATTACATGAGCGTATGTAATCGATTACAAATGATAAATAATCGATTACTGGAGCGTTTTTAATCGATTACTGACGGTTAGAAATATCACTATAAATAGAACCCATGCTCAGCTGTTTTCCTAACTTGAGTAATTTGTATTCTGAGCATTCTAAGGCTTTCTAAACATTCTCTAAGTGATATTTCTGGGTTCATTGAGTTCTTGCTTCCATAAAACTCTTATGGGTCTTTAAGGGATGAGTGAAGAAAGATTTTCTCTTTTAAAAGTTGAAGGAAAGTTATGTTCTGAGTTTGCATTCTGTATTCAACCTGGTGAAATCTTTCTTATGCATATCATTCTTTAGATCATCAAGTGACTTCTTTCCTTATTCTTTGAAGTTGTAATTCTCTTTTGAATTTTGTGTTGGTTTGTCTATTGTAAATGAGTTTCTTGCTTGTAATCTAGAGATAGTGTTTCTTTAGGGGATTTTCTGAGAGTGTTCTCAGTAGGGTTGTCTCTAAGAATCTAATAGTGTTTTAGATTTCTGAACTTTATCTAGGGTTGATAAAGAGAGGCTTGTAATAACTTGTAAGAACTGAAATTTACAATAGTGGAACTCTACTCTAGTGTTGAGTAGAAGAAAACTGGATGTAGCTTCATAGTGTTTGAAGTGAACCAGTATAATTCTCTATGTGTTGTTTTAATTCTGCATATTTGGTTGAATTTATCTTTCTTGTTTGTGAATTCTTGTTATCTACCAAATTCTTGAAGAATTACATCTCTTGGGTTGAACTTTAAAGATTCTTGGTTACAAAAGTGATAAAGATCCAAAAGGGAAAAACTCTGATTTTGATCAATAAATTTTTAAATTACCAAGACTAACCAATTCACCCCCCTCTTGGTTAAGTGTGAAGTGCTCCCATATTTTACAAGGGGAGTGAGGAAAGTGAGCTTTGTAGTGGAGATTCTGCCGAAAAGAGGATCGATGGCAAGCTACTTCGTCAGTGATTCTCTTGAGAAAGTTCTTCCGATGCTCGCTTAAGCTTCTCTAGGATTGGACGTACTCTTCTTATCCCTATGCTCTTTTAATTTCTATGCATTATCCTACTTCTTATTGGTGACTTTATTATGTGCTTATTGCTTGACGCTAAGTGATCGTTAGTTTCATGAATTTAAACCCTAAAGGCGACTGGAAAGTAAATTTAGGGTTTTGAACCGAATAATTTCACTCATCACGTTGCGTGACTAGGAATAGGGCTTAACGTTTTTTTATCGCATTAAACACGTGAATAGAATCTTAATTCTAGGGTATTTAACTGAATATGTGAGAAATCGATTTTTAGTAAAATATCCTTAGGACTTAATTGTGAGGAATCAAATTAAAGTTATTTAAACGTGTGCGTCAATAAGAATAGAAAAATAATGCATAGGTAAAATCAATCGAAGGGATAAGAAAGACGAAATCCAATCGAATAGAAGAATAATTTCACTCTGTTTGTCCCTGTTTTTTGTGCGTTTTTTGGCTGAAAAATTAAACTACATAATCTGGAAAAATTAGGGGGAGTTAAAGGCTTAAATTGGTTGCAATGAACAAATAAATGCTGAGAATGAATGCTAAGCTAATAACAGTTGAATTTAACACTTGTTCTTGCAAAGGAATTTGAATTTTTCAGGTGTTAAGAAAGGCTCAGAAAAGTCAATGTTGTTCAATGCTTTAATCACAAGACCCAATGTTGTTCAAATTCAAATTTGGCATGTTTAAAGCCAAAAAGGGGGAGATTGTTGATTTGAGGGGGATTTACTTGAAGCATGAAGAGAATTGAAGACATGGAAATGTTTTGGGCTTTCAACATGTTTGAAGATTTGAAGGAAAAAAGTTTGTGATTAAATGTGAAAGGAAGGAAGTTTTCTGATGATCCAAGTCAGTGCATTCATACCATTCATAAGCATTTAGGATTAAATCACAAAGGCATTAAGTAATTGTTTTGAATCTTGAAATAAGCTAAGTGTTTTTGGAAAAATAGAATTGCACTAATTTAATCGATTAAATTAAGCAAAAAATCAATTATTTTGTTCTTGAAGCTTTCTGGAAAATTCTCAAAAATAGTTTAATCGATTACACTATCGGATTAATCGATTATTTTAACTTAGTATATTCAGAATCTGCCATAGTGATCTCTTTAATCGATTACTACTAATCTGTAATCGATTACATTACTCATATAATTTATATCATCACTCTGGCTTAATCGATTACCAAGTACTGTAATCGATTACGTAGTTCAAACATGCTTTTTATATTGTCGGATATAATCGATTACCAATTATTGTAATTGATTACACAGTACATTCATGTTTATACATGTTTTGGATTTAATCGATTACGCATCGGGATAATTGATTAAATTGCTCGTTATGGTTACCCAGAGTTCTTATGAACATTTTAATCGATTACAGGAGTATGTGTAATCGATTACATATGCTAAATAATCGATTACAGGAGCGCATTTAATCGATTACAAAAATTATTATAAATAGAACCATTGCTCAACTAATTTCCTAACTTGAGTATTTCGAATTCTGAGCGTTCAAAAGGTTTCTAAACATTCTCTAAGTGATTTTTCTGGGTTCACAAAGCTCTTGCTTCCATTAAACTCTTATGGGTGTTTAAGGATTGAGTGAAGCAAGATTTTCTTTTCAAAGATCAAGGAAAGCCATGTTTTGAATTTGTTGCTTGCATTAACCTGGTAAATTCATTCCATGCATATCAATCTTTGGATCATCAAGTGATTTCTTTCCTTAATCTTTGAGTGCTGTAATTTTCTGTTGAAACTTGTATTGCCTTGTCTATTGTATTTTGGGTTCTTGCTTGTATTTTAGAGATAGTGTTTCTCTAAGTGTTGCTGAGTAGTGTTCTCAGCTGGGTTTGGTCTCTAAGGATCTAATAGAGTTTTAGATCTTTGAACTTTATCTAGGGTTGATAAAGAGAGACTTGTAAGGATCTTGTAAGAACTAAAATTTGCAATAGTGGAACTCTACTCTAGTGTTGAGTAGAAGAAAACTGGATGTAGCTTCATAATGTTTGAAGTGAACCAGTATAATTCCTTGTGTGTGTAATGCCCGGTGTTTTAAGCATGTAATTAAGCCTAGATTAAGCCCTTAATGAAGGGTAATGAGTAGGCTTAAGAGTATTCAGAGACAGGCTTCACAAAGGCTTGAGAAAAGATGAAGAAAACAGTTCCGAACATCTCACGCTATCAGCGTGAGATGCCACGCTAACAGCGTGGACTGGCCGAGTCCATGGCGCTA
>PYAF01000284.1:2661217-2704934 GCA_007407185.1 Glycine tomentella
CCTCATACATTTCTTGAAAAGCATGAATAGCTTGATCAAGTTCAGAATTTACCTCATCTCCTTCACTAAGCAAGTCATCATCATCTTCATTGATGGTGGAGGTGAGACACATGTTAGCTTCTTCATTTTCTGTGGAAGAATCTGAAGTTGTTGACTCATTATCTTCCCAAGCTATGTATGCTCTTTTGCCTTTTCCTTCATTTTTCATCTTGCCTTCACCTTGTTGCTTCCTCAAGTAGATTGAGCATTCAGATTTAATGTGACCCGGTTTGCCACACTCAAAGCATGTGAAATTGTTGTCAGTCTTCTTGTTGAGGTTGGTGTTGGTGTTGTTGTTTTTGCTGCCTTTGATGAACTTTTTATTCTTGTTTTTCTTCAAAAATTTGCTGAACTTTCTTACCACCAAGTTTACATTTTCTTCATCATCCTCTTCACTTGTTTCCTCTTCCTTTTCAGCTTTCAAAGTTGCAGCTTTCAAGGCTATGCTTCTTGTTTTCTTTTCTGCATCTTCACAAGATGTTAATTGAGACATTTCTAATTCATATTCAAGAAGCTTACCAAATAGTGTAGCCATAGACATCTTTGATAGATCCTTGGACTCCTTGATTGCTGTAACTTTTGGTTGCCAAGGTCTTGTTAAACACTTCAATATTTTGATGTTTAATTCTTCAATATCAAAGACTTTTCCAAGACCCAAAAGGTGATTTACAATGTGAGTAAATCTGGTCTGCAGTTGAGAAATGATCTCATTGGTGTTCATCTTGAACATTTCATACTCATGGATCAAAGCATGCTTCCTTGACATTCTAACATACTCAGTTCCTTCATGAGTAATTTCCAGCATCTCCCACATTTCTTTTGCACTTGTGCATCTCACAGTCCTAAAAAATTCATCAGAGGAAAGTGCAGAGGTGATCATATTTTTAGCTTTAAAATCATATTGTGCAGCTCTTTGTTCAGCCTCAGTCATCTCATCCCATTCTTTGGGAATCAACTCATTTGCCATAGTTTTCTTTGGAATAAAAGGACCCTTCTCTATTGCATTCCATGGTCCTGGGTCATTTGATTGAATAAAGATCTTCATTCTATTTTTCCAAAAACTGAAATGTTCCCCTTCAAACATAGGAGGTCTGTTTAAAGAGGCACCCTCCTTAAAGGTTATTTGAGAAGTATTCATATTTCTTTTTGAAGAGAAAAAGTGATCTTGAGTAACTTTCAAGAATCAGCTCTTGATGCCAATTGAAAATAATAGGAACACTTCAAAACAACCAAGAGGGGGGTGAATTGGTTGAACCTTGGTAAATTAAAATTTCAAATCAGAGTTGCCACAGGATCTTTATCACTTCAAAACTATTTTGAAACCAAGAATCATTTATTCAATCAAATTCCATTGCCAAGAAACCAATAAGCTGTAAAAAAACTTTCTGTGCAAATAATTTGAATCACAACCAAAGCTATTTAGAGATGAAGAGAAGAGAAGAAAGATTAGTCACAGATTTTTATACTGGTTCACTTCAAACACTATGAAGCTACATCCAGTTCTTCTACTCAACACTAGAGTAGAGTTCTATTATTGCAAAAATTATTCTTACAAGATATTACAAGCCTCTCTTTATCAATCCTAGATAAAGTTCAGAAGTCTAAAACACTATTAGACCCTTAGAGACCAAACCCAAACTGAGAACACTACTCAGCTTCTCTTAGAGAAACACTATCTCTAATCATCAAGCAAGAAACCCATTTGCAATAAGCCAATCTTTACAAAAAAATCAATTAATAAGAAATACACCTTCAAAGACTAAGGAAAGATTTCACCTGATAATCCAAAGAACATATGCATATGAATGATTCAATCAGGTTGGAAGAGAGATTACAAACTTAATGCATTCCTTTCCTTTTGCTTTGAAAACCAATGATGCTTCACTCTTCAACTCAATAACTCATATGAATTGGTGAAGCCACAATGATGTTAGAAACTCAGAAAACTCACTAAAGAAAGCTTATGAACGTTTGTGATTGCTCAGTATACGAAAATATCAAAAGTCACTAAGCATAGAGTAAGAGGTTCTATTTATAACAACTTTTTATCTGAAAATAATCGATTAAACCCACTCCTGTAATCGATTGTTTCGCATTTGTAATCGATTAATCCAAGAATGTAATCGATTAAAGTGCTCCTAATAAGTTCTGGGTTTGAGCTATGAACAATATAATCAATTATTCCATGAAGTAATCGATTAAACCAGACAGACATGTTTTTCTAAATGCATTGAGTAATCGATTACTGAATATGGTAATCGATTAAGACAGTCAGTCATGTATTCTTCAAATATACTATGTAATCGATTAAAACGACATGTAATCGATTAAACCAGTAGGACATGTTTCCCATAGGCATAGATGTAATCAATTACGGATTCCTATAATCGATTAAGACAGTCAGTAAGATTTTTCTATTTTAGCTTGTGTAATCGATTAATTCAATATGTAATCGATTACAATATTCTTGCTTTGTTTTTCACAAGGAACGAAGAACAAAATAATCGATGCCAACAATATAATAATCGATTAATTCAGTAAGACTTAATTTTTCCAAAAACTTAGCTTTTTAAATGCCTTACTAGCTAATTGCTTTTACTTAGACCATCAATCTAACAATCCTAGATGAATGATTATGCATGCAATGCTTAATGGATTATCAGATTACTCGACTTCCCTTTTACATAAATCAAATTGATCATCCAAAGCTTCTTTGATACACTTGCAATGAGGCATGTTGAAAGCACAAAACCACCAAGCTTGAACCTTGTCCATTTATGCATTAGCTCTTTTTGGAATCAACAAAATACACTATGGTTGGTCGCCTGGGCGAGTTAAAGTCTTAATGTTGAAGAAAGCTTTGGTCCATGTCGGTTTCTGGGCCTGAAATGCTTGTTGCACCTCCCATACTTGCTATATAAGCCTTCTTTACTTGCTTTGATATTCGGAAGGCTCGAAAATCCACGGAATCTATCAAAATACAAAACATGATTGGATTAATCTTCCAAAACACTTTAAACACAAGTATAAGGTGCTAATTTACTAGATTTAGGGAAATTTATAAGCTAAATTAAAGAAATCAAAAGATAAGTGCCAGCATTTAAAACACAAATTTAACTTAAATGTGGCACTTATCAGGTTGCTACAGCCTATGATACATCCCTTAACTGCACTAAAGCAGTTATTGTAAACATTTTAGTTTCCAGTTTCACTGAACAACTAAAAAGCCAGTGGGATAATTACTTGTCCAAGGGATGAATCAGAAAAAGCAAGAGCCCTTGGTCTTGTTCTGCTTTTTATGTTAACAAACAAGCTGAAATTGAACGTGACACTCCTCGTCTTGTTATCGACTATCATCTTAATCAAGCCCTTTAATGGATCCGCTATCCGGTTCTGAATAAAAAGGATCTTCTTAATCGTCTTTTTTCGCTAAAATCTTTTTAAAATTTGACATGAAATCTGGATTTTGGCAAATTCAAATCAAGGACAGTGATTGCTATAAAACAACTTTTATTGTCCCTTTTGGACAATATGAATGGAGAGTTATGCCTTTTGGATTAAAAAATGCTCCTTCAGAATTTCAAAAAATTATGAACGACATATTTAATCCTTACTCATCCTTCATTATTGTCTACATTGATGATGTTCTTATGTTTTCTCAATCAATTGATCAACACTTCAAACATATAAACATTTTCATTCAGGTAATCAAGAAAAATGGTCTTGCTTTATCTAAAACTGAAATTAATCCTTTTCAAACAAAGATTCGGTTTCTTGGTCACAATATTTATCAAGGCACAATTACTCCTATCAATCGTGGTATTGAGTTTTCAAACAAATTTCCTGACTAGATCATTGAGAAGACCCAACTTCAACGTTTTCTTGGTTGTTTAAGTAATCTCACCAAACCTCTCTATGATCGTCTCAAGAAGACACCCCCTCCATGGACCAGTGTTCATACTAATCTTGTCCAACAAATCAAGTCTAAAGTCAAAGACCTTCCTGGTCTTTAACTCCCCAATCCTTCGGCCAAAAAAATTGTTGAAACTGATGCCTCTGACATTGATGGTGGTATCCTTAAATAGTATGTTAATGGAAAAGAACAAATAATTTCATTTACTTCAAAACATTGGAATTCTACCCAACAGAATTATTCAACTGTTAAAAAAAGAAGTTTTAGCAATAGTTTTATGCTTATCAAAATTCCAATCTAATTTGTTAAATCAAAGGTTTTTAATTCGTGTTGATTGTAAATCTGCTAAAGAGATTTTACAAAAGGATGTTAAAAACCTTGCACCAAAACAAATTTTTGCCAGATGGCAAGCAATCTTAAGTATTTTTTATTTTGAAATTGAATTTCTCAAAGGTATCTCAAACTCTCTACCTGATTATCTTACTCGTGAATATTTACAGGGGAGAAACCAATGATTAACAAATGCCAGACTCAATTAAATCTTCCTCCTCACGAGGAAGAGGGAGAGGCAGGAGCACTAAACCCCGACTAGCTGTGGCTGGTTTAATCACCCATACAGGGCCCGAATCTTCATCCAAACCGGAAGAAGAATCCAAAACCAAATCTAAATCTGGGTCATCAACCCAATCTGGATCATCTACCCAGTTACCTCAATCCCTTACCGAGTCACTACTCAGAAACCAAAACCTCAACCCCAATCAAAAACTGATTATACTATGGACATTAATACCCTATTAACCTTTCAAGAGATACGTCTTACCCATCTTCCCAAAGGCCTTCCCTCTAAATCTTGGGCTGACATTGCTTCTGAAGAAGAAGAGAATGAAAGCCTACTAACCATGATTAAAAACCTAAAAGAAACCCCTTTGACCCTTCATCACCCAAAAGGCAAAGGTAAAGCCATTGTTCAGCAACCTGAACCCTTGGCAATCCAAAAACCCAAATCTCAAACCTAGTATATGCCAAAAAATAAATTTCAAGATGTTATCCAAATGGAACCTGAATTTTGGGATCCTAAACCTAACTGTATCCCCCAAAAAATCTTCCTCAAAGACTTTCAAGGTAATCATTTTCATTACATGCCAATCTCGCTTTTTAAAACAATAAATTTTTATGAATTTATTCTGGTTAACACCAATTTGGTCCAGATTAAACATCATAAAATAAAGATTCTGAGCAAATTGCTTATTTAACTTTGCAAATCCTTAAGGTCTTAACTCCTAGAGAATTTGGAGATTTGAATAAAATAAAAAAAAATTCTCAAAACTATGAGCTCATTGGTTTTTCTTATTGGGATTATCAAACTGCCTGGTATAATATCTTTCATTTTCAAAATAAAGACTTTATGCATTCATGGCTTATTTATTTTAAACAAAATGTCCAATACAAGCTTCCTCAGTGGTTTGTGCATTGGTGGAATTTCTATGGACCAATTCTTGAGATACTTCCTTCTAAAGTAGTATCAGGCTTAACCACCTTTACTAAGAAGTTTGAGCATCCAGATGATCCTTTACCAGTGGATCTGCACTTCTTTAGTAAATTATCGCTCGCCTGGATCTTCAAATGGCGTTATGTTTTTGGTAATGTTTCTGTCAAAGGACAATTGCCAATGCTCAGGGGACAAGCTCTTGTCAAATGGTGGTCACAATTTCATCACTCCAGGGCTCATCCTGACCAGGTATCACTTGGTTCAAACAACATCCTAAACTTACCAAAGCGGCGGACCCTGAAACCTGCAAATTCATCAATCAAAGATCAGCAGCTCTACCAGTCTTGGCTTCATCCACATCAAAGGAGAAGTTCAAAGAGAAGATGGAGATGATCTTTAATGTTTTTGAAAAGGGGAAAGAAGATAAGTGTTCTTCATCCAAGAAGCCTGTTGAAGAACCAGCTAAAGCCTCTTCCCAATCTTTCGACGACTTCTATCAGAATGAAGACAACTACTTCAGAATCAATCTAGCTGAAGATTGAAGTCAACATGAAGTTAGCATGTCATCATCCTTTCCTGCGACTGATTACTATTCAGTATTGTTCACTGTAGCGGTAGGTTTTCTGGTTTGTCTTACTGGAACTGTAGCAACATGAATTTCATTTATCTTTAAAAGGGCTGCATCCCTCATTCTGTAATCAAGTTTTTCTTTGAGAGAGTTCTCATTAGGTATACCTCTAAGTAATATTTTTTAATCCTTTTTTAGCAATAAAATCTTATTTTCTCATTTGCATGTTCTTATTTTTATTCTGCAACTGAATCCTTCTCTTCTCATCCACTCCCTCTCATTCCGAAAGCTTGTCGCACTTGAGAGTCTCGCTTTATTTATGCTTTAAGTTTATATTTCTGCATATTATCTGTAACTTAGCCATATGAATTTTGTATTCTATTCTTACTTTCCATTGATGCTTTGTTTGTCTTAGTCCCTTCCCCTAACTCCGCTTCCACCCCATATATATATATATATATATATATATATATATATATATATATATATATATGAATTTGCTAACATAGACCCACTTGTTTTTAAAAGGAATATGTTAACAACTTGCACCCTTGTATATTTTAAGAACAATTATAATTATAGTTTGTTATATACCTTCTAAAAAATAAGTGAGTCTACATTAGTAAATCCCACAAGTATTTGTTAACATACACTCACTTATTTTTTAAAAGGTATACATTAACAACTTGCATGTATATATTAAGAACGATTGTAGTTTGCTAACATACACTTTCTATAAAAAAAAAAAAAAAAAAGCAGGTTTACGTTAACAAATCCCCCTGCATATATGTGAGTCTATATATATATATATATATATATATATATATTCATATAAACTTTCAAAATGTAAAATTAAAACAATAATATTAATTCAACATTCAAATTTAAATCAAATAAACACTATTCAACATTCTTTTGATGTGGGTATTGTGGCTAGTTTCAATTGTGTCTATTTCCTAGCATCTTCCCTGTAAGCCCACAAGTTAGTGCATCTCTTGGGATTTTCCCAACGTTTTGAACAGCCTCAGCAAAAATCACACCCATTCCCATGTGCAAATGGGGTTCAATGTGACAATGGAAAGCCCAAACTCCTGGGTTATCAGCCTTAAACCTCAAAGCAGTCCAACCATATGGAAATATCACTGCAGTGTTTCTCAGCGGTGCATGTGTCAAATTGAATTTCTTCTCATCACCTGGTTTGAATTTCCCTTCTCCATACCCCAAAACCCAAAAGTCATGCCCATGCAAGTGCCAAGGGTGAATCTCACTACCACTCCCAGTTAATTGGTTTGCATTTTGCAAGATCACATCAACAACTTCGTTAAGGTGTAACATGTACACCCCATTGCCAATAGATGCATTGGGGTTCACGGGAGGGTTAAAGATGTCATAATCTTGTGGGAAGGTAACTGGTGGGGGTGTTTTGTCAAAGGCACTGTTTATTTTGAACTTGATAGAACCCAAGTAAGGGGTTGGTGGCAATGTTAGGGAAACATTGTTAATGGCCCATTTGGTGAACCCATCAACCCGATTTTGGGTGTTAAGGAGGGAAATTGTACGGTCAGAGCGTTTTGGAGGTTGTGGGGTCCCCATTTTGGCAATGATTTTCTTGGTGAAGGCTTTGCTACGCTCAAAATCATTCCAAAGAGGTGTGATGGGTGGTGGAGAAGTTGGGAAAACTGAGGCAGAGGTGGGCTTATAGTTTAGAATCGTTAGGCCTTGTGGGGTGTTGGGCTTTCTTCCTCTCACCCCAATTGAAAGCCAATAATTTTTGTTTGGATCTTGGTCCGTGCGAAGGAGCACTGAGTAGCTCTCACCAGAGTACATGTCAATATCATCAACCGCAAATGGTGTAACATAATTTCCATCAGCTTCCACCACTACAAGTTTGTGATTCTGCATCACATAAAGAAATTACTTGGTAATGTTACTTGATGCATGAAAATGAACCTATATATGTATGATAAGGAGAAATTGTTTCACCCAAAACTCATTCGCCAAAAGCCCAAAAGTATTAACAAAGCAAACAGTGATTTAATTTCTTGTTAAGCAAATTTAAATCGAAGAAACAATATTTATATAAGAATGTATTAAAGTAAGAAATTATAAGATTCACTTGATGATAAAAAAAAAAGTTCATAGATTTTCTCTAAGCATGCGAATTTGCCAATAAAAAAATGTATTCAAAGTGAAATGTATTATGTATTATAATTGTAAAAGAAAGAAAATAAGATTTGATTAAATTGGTGTGGGCTTTCTCAAAGTGCGTATTTGATTCAGATTATTTATAAAGACATAATATTGTTTATTTTAAAAGAATTTACATTTTTCATCCTTTTTTTTTCTATTTTATCTTCTTTTTATCTCATTTTTTTCCTCATCATATCTGTCACTTGGGATTTATTATATACATACGCTTACTTTCTTTTCCTTTTCACTTTTACGTTATTCTATTTCTATCTTTCTTTTCTTATATTATTTATCAGATTTACAATTTTCTCTTTCTCTTTCTACTTTTTCTTTTTTTCTATTTCTCTCTTCTCTCTACACTAATCATTCCAAAATAAAGTAATATTTAATTATTTCTCATTATTTATTATATTTATCATGTTTTTTTTTGCAATTTCTTTTTTTCCTTCTGTTCATACATCTTAAAAATTGAGGTATACGAAAATAAGTACTCAATTTCAATGTCAACTGAGTTGGCCAGATAATTGACGTGCCAATGTGCGAAACTTGACTAATACCTGATAACATCGGGTACGTAATCATCAAATCACTGGCCACAAGCCCACAACCCTTTCGTCGTTTCATTCAGAAAAAAAAAAAATCTTTCGTCCTTTCACGACGTGCCAGGTCATACCATTACCAAACCAGTGGAATCTCACTCACTGATATTTTTGTTTTCATTTTCCTATTATTTTATTTTAAATTTGAGTAATCATATTTGAATACTCATTTATTCATACATCTTATTGACACATTTCAATTTTTTATATCTATTTATATTTACATCTTAAATCTTATAATACTTATATTTTTTCTCTTTTTTTCTATTCTCACTAAGTGTCTAATAGTGTTTGAAATGTACATTTATCTTTTTTCTTTACTTTATTTAATATATTTTTATTAATTTAAATCAGAATAATTATTTTTTTCTTCAAAACAAAATTAACCATAAACAAATTAAATAATACTTTTTTAACCCAATCCAACTCAACTCATCATATAATTTAATTTATTATATATAAACTAATTACTAAATATAAAACACATTACTAATTTTTATCTCACATAATTTATTAAATTATTAAATTAAATCAACAATAATTTTCTTTTTTTTTTAAGTTTTAATTTTTATCTTAATTTTATTTACATTTTTGCATGTCAATATTATATTTTATTACTATCTAAAATAAAAATATCATACTATCATTAAATTATTAATTATATTAGTCAAATATTTTTATATATTAGTCTCTTTTAAAATGTATTTAATTATTATATATTTATAAAGTTTAAGTCAAAATAAATTATTATTCTAAAAAAATTAATTTTAAAAAATAAAATATTTTCTAAATATTCATATCTAATTAATTATATCCAATTCAACCCATTTATATTCAAATTAGATTAAATTAAATTTGTAAATAAAAAAATACATAAATCCAATCTAATCCGACTTATTTTGCAGAGTGTTTTGGGGAACTACAACGCAGTGAGTGCACTTACATACATTGTGATTCTAATATCCAAACACCGTCAATTATTTCGAGAATAAATAATTGCCGCTATTTTGTAACATTATCTATAATTATCTCGACTTTTACATTTTATGCAAGTAATTAATATATGTTTCTTTGTAATTAAGATAGTTTCCTTTTAATGTCATTGGCACTTTCTTTTATAAGATTTTTTTTTCTTCTTTTTCTGTCATTACCTTAACAATACTTTAATATAAAAGACTAACTAAAGTATGTACAGCAGTTTTTTTTTTTTTCAACAATAATACTACTTCATATATTTGAGTGTATATATAAAATTTAACCCATTTTAACAAATATATAATTTTTTATTTTCTACATATATAAATAAAATTAATAAGGGTGCAACTATATTTTATCAAAATTCTAATCATTTTATGTCCTCAATCTGAGTCTTCGTATATATACTGTAAAAAAAAAAAGTCTTCCTACATACAACGGTCTAATTGGGCTAACACAAGAGAGTCACCGATTTTCACATCTAATATATAGAGAGAGAGAGAAAATTACGAAGAGAGATTCATTTAATTTAAGAGTAATTTTTATAAAATTATTTTTTATTATTATCATTCATTTTCTTAAAATATAATAATTAAGATTAATTTCTTATTATAATTTTAAATTTTTAAAAATAAATAGTAAAATAAAAATAACTTTAAAAAAGAAAGTTACTTTTGTATGTAAGTCTATATATATATATATATGAAAGATAGACCGTTGAAACCATCTTTCTTTATTATATGAAAGATATATGAAATATCATTTTCCAACTTTGTTGACGCATTAGTCTAGTTTTCCATACATTAATTAACACCTAAATTATTCTATCGTTAGTAAACAACCAATTAATAATAGATGTGATAAATCACCGTGGATTTCTCAAATAGATTTTTTTTTTTGGTTTTAAGTGGGAAGTCATAGCAATAAAATAATTTAGATTAACCACATCAAACAGCTAAGGTTCACTAAGATGCACCTACGCGTATAAGTGATGATACTTCTACAATGGCATGCAGAATGGACACACAATAAATTTGGAATAAACCAAAATGATAACAAAAAATTAAGGATTAATTACATACTTTATCACTCAATTATAATTGTTTTACAAATTTTCCTATTTAATTAAGTTTTTTTTTGCCAATTTTAAAATTTCCAATTTTTACACATTTTATTATTATATTGTTAGCAAAATGATGTTGCTTCTTAAAAAATGATGATTTTTTTAGTAACATGTCAATACCAATATAATGCACACAAAATAAAAACTTGGATAGTAAAGTTCACAAAAAATATATTTGAGTGATAGAATTTATAAAATAATAAAAATTAGGTGGTATAATGTGAAATTAAGCCAAAAGTTAAGAAACAGAGGACTAAAATAACATATAGATAATTAGTGAAATGCAACATGTTATATATAGGATCATATAGAACTTACCGAAATGGCTAAGTTGAGTGAAGCTAGGGCAGTGGTGCTGGCAATCCTGATCCTGTAGGTCTTGTTTGGCTCCACATGAAGAATCTGAGGGGCACACTCTTCACCACCTTTAAGTTGGCACTGGGGCAGGGTTGTGTTGATGAATTTAGATGCAAGAGAACAATTGAATTGTCCTCTTCCATTGATGAGCAGAGTCTAAAAATGGGAAAAATGGGTAAAGGGTGAGAAAAAGGTGAAAGTGAGATGCTAAAAGCTACCCGACAATTAAGGAAAATTAGTTAAGTGTGTATGCTTCTTTTCCTTTGTGTCAATGTATGTTTCTTTTCAGTCAACAAAAAGCTATTATTAACGCGTAATGCACCAGAAAATTCCATACTTAAAGATAGTCCTTTAGATTCCTTTTTTTCAAAGTAATCATGGTCATTGCATGCTATCAGTTATTTTTGATTTTGCATTGTAATCAATTAGTAATTTAAAAGTTTGACATATCAAGAAACGACATTAAAAAAGTTTGATAACTTTTGTAGATTTTGTAGAATCTAGTTTTAAAATAAAATCATTAAGAATTAATTCGTCAACACATCAACTTTTTTTTTTTACAACACAAACTTAAAGCTTACTTTTTTTTTCTTTTTTTAGGTGAAATACTTAAAGCTTACTTGTAAACAAAATATTGTTACATGACTGTATGTTCCTTTCCATTTTTTACTGACAATCAATAGTAAGGAAAAGTTGAACTGTTTTTTATCATTAAGAATTTATTCTTGCTTATGCATTTTTTTAAGATTAAAAAATTATCAAAATTCTTACTGTAAACTTAATTGAGATTTAATTTTAAAACCTATATTAGATTATTTCTCTTGGTGGAAATTACAAACATTTTTTTTAAGGGAATTACAAACAGTTAAGTCATGGAGTATTATCATTCAAGCAATGAAGTTTTATTTAAAACAAAGAGACATGCAAATGCGTTTCATACTAAAATATAGATATTACAACAGAAAAATAAAAAAATGATTAATTACTTTTTAAGTAAACTTATAATATGTTTGAATGAGATGAAAATATTAAAAAGATAAAAAATAAATAGATTTTTATTTAATTATTAAAATGAATGAAGAAAGAAAAAATTGTCTTTTAAAATAAAAATATCTTCGTTTTTGTTCTTAATTTATATTTGATTTTTTTTTTCACTCTTCCTGTTTTCTTTTTCCTGAATCAGGTAGGATTAAACTCGATTGTCTTGAAATATGTGTTAGAAAAGAAGAAAAAAAAGTAGTAGTAGATTGAAGATTTCAAAGATGCCCCCTATTATAAAAATCCAACACCACTTGCGCAGATGGGACACATATGCAAGTTTCTCTAAGCTACTTTGTAGAATTTGATAGATTTCAATCTGGAATTTGTATCTTTTATATCCCAATATACTATTTTTATTTCTGTCAAATGTGGGAGGTAATTCAAAAAGTTAAGATGAGTTGTTTCAATTGGTTCATTGCTAAACCTTGAGATCGAATGCCTCTTAAAAATGGAAAATAATACTTTGAAATAAAGTCATTTGAAAATTTAAGTGAGGAGATACAAGGAAATAAAAATGTAATAAGTTATAGTGATAAAAATTCTGTTAGTTATGAAAATAATTATAGTTATATTATTCAGTAAAAAAAATAATAGATTTAGTTTGAATTTGTCGAAATGACATTTAATTATTGTAATTAATGACTTCGTGCATGTCTTGTGTAGACGTTTCTAACAGAATTTGCATTATTCTGAAACACAAACAGTAAAAGATAATATTTTTTATTGAAAAAATAAAAATTGCTGACAACTTGGAAATAAACATACTCTACATATATATAAATATTTTTCAACACATCATGTAAGTAATATTATTCAAAACAAAATTAATGTCTAGTGAGAAGGTTATTTTTTTTATTTTCTCTTTAATTATTGAAAAAGTAATAGTGACATTTCTGTTTAATGAAATTACCTGAGCTTCACCAATCCATTTGAATGGTTTGGAAGAGAGGCCAACTTCTTGTTCATGTGAGCTGGTGTGCCACAAATCACTAAGAAGGAGGTTGAATTCACCATCGTAATGAAACGGTTCGTTTTGTCCCTTTGGCAAATCTACTATCAATGAACCATATAACCCAGCTGATCTTTGCATACCATGGTGTCCATGATAGAAATATGTACCAGGCTGCACCATAGAAAAACCCATGAATACATCATTACATGAGAGAACAACCAATGTAAAAACATGCCACTTGTGGTCTACTTAGACGAGATAAAAGAAAATTATAAGAAATAACAAGGATAATGTTTTCATGTACACCAATTAAAGAATTTCACAGTACTTAAAAATCAAAGTGAAAAATAGTTTATAATATTCTTCTCCATTAACCAGCAGACACCTTTCAAGAACAAAGATGTAAAGACTCTCACAGAAAACTAAAGGGGACAATACTTCAAATGTGACGAACCGCAGAAAATTTAGATAGGAATATATATATATATATATATATATATATATATATATATATATTTGATAAAAATATATAAAAAGAACAAAAGTAAATTTTTAGAAATATTATTTTCTTCTTATTTTTTGTTTAATTCAAATTTAAAAATCTTATTTTCATTTCTTTGAACCAAACAAAACTTTGGACTCAAATATCAAAGGATAGGACACGAGGAATCTATCTGCCTGTTTTGTCCTATATAACTGAAAATAGAAATGACACATGCCTTGATTCAAGTGAAAAGAAGATTATAAAATTTGTAATTTGAATTTTGTTCTCTAAAAATAAGTTGACTCAACCAATCTCATATGACTTGAAGTCTGTTGTGTCTTCTTAACAAGGATTAAATTTTAAAAAAAAAAATGAGGAGGAGAGAAATGTAATTACCCTGTCAACTGTAAACCTGTAATGAAAAGTCTCTCCTGGGTTTATTGCACACTGTGAGATGGCAGCAGTACCATCTGCCCAAGGAGTTCCAACCTGCATAACCAAAAGAACAAAAATCAATAATAAGGCATTTTAGGTCGCACTAGGCATAGTAAAACAATATATTTTTCTTGATATATTTGATATTACATTGATTAACTGAGCTAGACCCTTATATGATAATACAATGTAAACACTAATATTTGATATTTCTACACAAAAAGAGAGTGAAGAAAAGAACCTGTCTCATTCCATGCCAGTGAATAACAGTTCCCTCAGTGAAAAGCTTGTTGGTGAGAGCAATGTCAAGGATGTCACCAACTTCAGCCCTAATAGTTGGGCCTGGAAACTGGCCGTTGATTCCCATCACAACGTGTTCCAAGCAATCTGGCTTTCTGATCATGTACTCCACATCAAACTTGTGGTGCCTCACTCTTCCTCCTAGTGACAACTGTGCAAACGCCAACCATATTATGCACCAAACAAAAAGTGCTTTCAAACCCATTGTTACTATGCTAAGAGAAAACCTTTGCAGCAAGGTCTCTCAAGTAGCAGAAGAAACTATTGGAGAACAAAAAGAACTGAAATATAGATATAAGAATAAAGGAATAAGTAGAAGATGGCAGTACCATTGCCTAGGTGGGCATATATATATAGAGAGAGGGAGGGAAAAGGTGATTGTGATTTCACATCGTGCTTGTTGAGTTGTTTTTTGATCATATCCAAAGTACCGCGTGCAACTTATTTTTTTTTAATGTATCGACTAGTTTCTTCGTATAATTATTTGTTTAAACTAAAAAAATATTAGGTTTTGATTTTTATCAAAAACGCTTGAACTATAGTACATAATTGCTGGTCATCTGTCTCAAAAGCAAGTGGACAAAGCAATAATACAAGGAAGTCATTGTTTACAATCCTAGGGAACTGATTTCTTTAAATATAAAACAGTTAAAATACGTTTTATCCTTAATAAATTTTGTATTTGTTTTTTATAATTTTTTCTCTGTATGATAAAACAATAATTTTATTTTGTTATTGATACTTTTTTTAGTTCTAAAAAATTAACAAATTGTATTTATTACTTGACATTTGTTAAGTCTTTTTCAAAAATACTAATAATAAATATTTTTTTATCAGGAAACAAACAAAAATTTATTATTTTTTTAGAGATTAAAAAATTACTAAGGACCATTTTTTTTTACTAGAGAGCAAAAAAGTTTTTTTATTTAAAAACAAACACGAAATTCTAACTATTTATTATAGATCACAACCAATATTTAAGCCATATAAAAACTATAAATCAAACTTATTTCATAAAATTATTTTTGAAAAAATAGTTTATTTATATAAATTAAACACACTACCACAACCAAGGGATACAAAGTCGGTCATTTGATATATACTAAGTCGGTTATCTAACCGACTTTGTCTCAAGCGACGTTGTAAGAGCACCAAAACAACGTCGCTTCCATGTAGACCGTCTTTGAAAGATGGTTTTTTTTTTTTTTTAATTTTAAAATTATCAAAGACGGTGTTTAAAAAAACCGACTTTGAAAGAGACAACTTTTAAGTCGGTTTTTTTAAACACCTGACTTAGAAAGCAACGTTAGAAGGCGCTTTTTAAGTCGGTCTTTTTAAACACCTGACTTTGAAGGTGGAGGTACAAGGCGCTTTTTAAGTCGGTTTTTTTAAACACCTGACTTAAAATGTGTAGGTACAGTGAGCTTTTTAGGTCGGTTTTTTTAAACACTTGACTTAGAAGGTCTAGGTACAAGGCGCAGTTTAAGTCGGTTTTTTTAAACACCTTACTTAGAATGGTAAGTTACGATACCATTTTTAGGTCGGTTTTTTTAATCACCTGACTTAGTAGGTTTAGGTTCAAGGCGCTTTTTAAGTTGATTTTTTAAAACACCTGACCTAGAATGGCTGTTTAAATGGCGCTTTTTAAGTCGGTTTTATTTAGCACCTAACTTAGAATGACTGATTAGAATGCTCTTTTTAAGTCGGTTTTTTTAAACACCTGACTTAGAATGGGTGTTACAATGCACTTTCAAAGTCAGTTATTTTAAAAAACTGACTTTGAATCATTGTTTACAAAAATAATTATTGGACCACGAATATTTTTAAATAAAAGTTGATATACACGAATATTTTTAAATAATTGACTTTAAATACAATTTGTTTTTAAATAATTGACTTCAAATACACAATTTTTTTTAAATAATTGACTTTAAATAATCAACATGTTATACAGTCATACATAATTTTTATTACAATTGTAAAATATGACATGTGCAACCTGTCATCTAGACTTAGTTCAACACACAGTAGTTAAACATCAATTATAAATAGAATGATCAACATAAGGAGCCACCCTTGCACTATAGCTCTGGAAATCAGAAATGTAGAAGTCCATGGACATTAATCTGGCCAGCACATTCGTCTGCATTATGTAAATTTTTCAAGGTAGATAGAAAAGTGAGAATAAATACAGTATAAATAAGTCTACTACTGCCTGAAAATAAATTAATTTGTTTGAATTTATACCTCAAGCTTTAGTTCAATGCATTGAAAGATGACCCTTTATTGCTGCACCCAAAGCTTGATGACAAGTTCATGCAGAACAGTTTTTACCATTTCGTAAAGGTTTGTCATCAGCACCAGCCCTATACAACAGTACAAAATAAACAGTGGTTCTACTTAGATATTATAATATTTTTATATCAATTTTAGTAATTAAACAGTAAAAAATAAAATTTAGCATCTATCCAGTTGAACTTCATAAAAAATACTTCAAATACTAAATGGAATTAATCAGATACTTAAAGTTCACCAAGTTCTGTCCTAATCATACTCAAGTAACTAAAATAAAATGTAATATAAATCCAGGGTAGGTTTTCCTTATAACCCAATAAATAAATTACAATTACTAAATATAATTAAAGAATATTCATGATTAAAATGTTCAAGGAACTAAAACCAACAAAACTCAATTTAAAATTCTTGTTGCACAGATATTTTAACAAAGTTAACCAAACCTGCTATATAATATCAACTTGCTCTGAATGTGAAGCAGGGCAAATTTAACCAAACTTGATCTCCAGCTCAATTCTTCTCCGTCAAAGTTAACGAAACATGTTTGTATATTTTAATATACTAGTACAAGGAACAATTCAGTAACTCCGACTACTGCCAAAGTCAACAAAGGTAACAAATTAATCATTTAAAGTACAAATAATTTAAAGTTGTTGGTTAGATCATATTCATCATAAAAATTTGCATTCTTCAGACTTTCAAAATGATAGGCCAGCACAACAAAAATCTAGGCTAATAAAACACTTAGCTAAAATTTCCCAATGACACTTTTAAAGAGGTTTTTAAGGTCTTTCATATAATCCTCAAACACATGTATTTCATCATTTTCGTTATCACCATCAATCAACCTTGTGGCCTTTGTAATTGCAGAACTGATATTCTCCTTGTCTTCTGAGCAGAGTTTTCATCTTAAATTTTCTAACCCATTGTTCATGTTGTAAACATAATTATCCAATTTATTCATTGCAGTGACCTTCCTACGGAATTTCTTATCTTCAACTTGGTATTCCTCTGCTTCTTCAATCATTGTATTAATTTCTTCGACATGAATTGTAAATTGTAAATTGCTTTCATTCGAAAGGAAATAGGATTGTATTTTTCCACACGAATAAAAAGCACACAATAGTATTGTTAAAAGTTTTGTTTGTGTTCCCCTTAGGCCATCATTCTAGACATACAATCGTTTTGGTGGTATACTTCGTAATAAAGCTAGCCTCAATAAATAAATTACAACATCAAAAATAAGCATCGAGACGTAAAAACAATATAATTACCATGCTCTTTATACCATTTTGGAGTTAGCCTCTCCTCATTTGCACCAACACAGGTATGAAAGGATGGAAGCCGGGCAGCAGCTGCATGTTACAAATTTATTTCAGCAGCAATTCATTAAATAAACTTTGCAAACAAGGAAAAGTATTTCCTACAATATTTGAACCACATGGAAATGAAATCCTCGTAATGCAGGTATCCTACTGTGTACCCAGTTCAATGTTAGCTACTGATATTTCAAAATTGAAAGGGTATATATATTATTTATTGTAAACATAAATATTACAATGAAAAGTATTTCCTGGTAATCCCAGAGCCTAGCTCCTTTAGAGAATGCAGAGAACTTATAAGCATGTTGTTTAAGAAAATAAAAGTGTGCCAAAATCTCCCTTACATACTCCAATCTCTACCTCCCTATAAGGATCCTTACACGGGAAATATCGCTTCCCACTAGCTGACTAACTGACAATTCAGCCCCCAAGTTAAGACTTTTTGAAATGTAAAGGTTTCAGTCATATAATAATAAAAGAGGGAGTAAGTAATCAGATTGTTTAATGTTAAAGGAACAAAGCATGTTGCAAAGGGTAAATTATTTGTTTGAGTGAAATCTGGTCAAAAAAGTTTGTTAGACTTGCACCAAAATATGCTCACACCAACAATGAATGAAAATTCCAAAGGGTAAATAATATAAAAAGATGTAAAAAGAAAACAAGGGAGAAAAGAAGAAAATGTGATAACTTAATAAGGACATGCAACTCTGTCGTTACAGTGAGTCAAGAGTAGTCCATTAAAACTGTATGACGTGTGTATTTTTTTTTATTTTTTTTGTAAATATATGAGGTGTGTAGGTAATACCTTCAATGAAGCAAAAACTGTACCTATTCGAATAGACATATTATTGAAGCTGGTGTTAAATCTGCTATTATTCTCAACATTGCCATAAAGTTCTTCCATTGCTATTTCTTGATCACTAATAAAACCCTGCATCATATATATCTCATAAGAAAAATCCATTTTCCCCCTTGTTCTGAACATCATTTCCCATGGTCAAGGCGATTCTGCTCTTGAAAATAAATACAATCACGTAATAGTGTTGCATACTTGAAGAGCAGCATTAACATAGAATATTACTATATTGGACAAATTCATCCAGGTAGTTTATTCTTACACCTAAGTCAGTCCCATGAACAATAATATAAGAAGGATTTATGATACACCAACATTGTGAATAAGTATTAAGTAGGCCAGTGGACTAAACTATTCCATTCCATGTATGCACAAAAGTAAATAACAAGTGAATTTTCCAAGTTCAATAACTACCTGGCTATCTATTGGAAAATATTTGAAATTCATCTGCAAAACAGAACCAAAAGTAACTTCAATAAAAACAATTTCATGTTGACCACTTCCTGATAACAACTAGATACCAACATACTAACAAAATCTTGACCTGTCTTAGTGCACCTATGCGGGGTAAGACAGTTGTATCATTCTTGATGTGGTTTACAAGTTCCTTTGGGATTGGTGAACTGAGAAATACATACGCTCTGAAATTGCAAAGGAAGAAAGGAAACACAGTCCCCGTCCCATATAAAAAAAGGAAAAAAATGTTAAGGTTTGTCCTGAATTAAGCTTAGACAAGTTGAAACAATATTAAACTTGGGAAAAATTAGAATGCTTCCCATACTTCTTATACAAGGGCTCCGTTCCACACATATCGGTTAGGAACATGACCACACTGCATGCTAGCAAAAGATATGTTTAATATGGATAAATTGTGAAAGTTGAAACAAAAGGAACAACAGAGAAAAGAAGATAATTTAAAATGATTCATGGAATCAGAACAAAATTAATAAAAAATAGGGATTAGAGGAATAATGAACACTAACTTTGATTTTAAAACAATTAAAACACAAATACTCATGGCCTTATTATACTCCTGATAGATTTAAGATGGAAAAAGGATATTGATGAATGATATCTTATTATTTTTTTTTGGAGTAGGCATCAAAGCTCAAAGGTTGTTTACATCTAAGTGTCACTCAAGTATGTTTTCCTTAGTTTTAGCTTAATGTAGTTGTACATAAATGGATAACTGTATTATTCAAGGCCAGGAACATGGATAGACATGCTGCAATACCTGGATTTTTTTTAATTGAAACTATCTTTTATGTCTGACATGTTGCATTATTCAAGGCCCATATACTCATGGTAATGGCTATCCTTCTGTTAAATATTTTTTTATACCTCTATGTATACATTGTACACTCCAAATATTTGTATGTGTGTGTGCATGATTACTTCATAATCCATAAAACATTTAGAGCCTACACCAAAACTTAAGGAAATTTTCTATGATCTCTGTAGACACACAAGAATGTTTTGAATTGTATAAAATCCTTGCAACCTGAGAATCTTTCTGTGGTAATGGTTGACAAAACATAGGCAAGGCCCTACAAGCTAAGAAAAGGAATGAGCTACTAGGTCTGGTAGTTTTTTCTTTTAAGTTGTCTATAACATACTCTATCTTTCTCTCTTTCCCCACCCATTCTTGCACAAACCTGTTGCATTCATTGTGAACTGCACAATTATCCATTCAATTAGCATAAATCATACGGAAAATCAGGATAAGGACACCCATACGTAAACACAATGAGATACATAAATTTTAGAGTCCAGCACAAATAATCAATTACCCCTGTGATCCAGCAACTATTGGTTTATGGGCTAAATTACATCCAGACCGATAATGTTTATAAAAAAATAATAGTTAAGTTTATCTTTATCTCATATATGATGGCTGCAGAAGTTACCTTTGTAAGCGTGATAAGGCATCTCACAAGTAGATCAGAGAACTTCAGATTTCTGGAAGCAAGTGACTCATTTGATGGTGTTGAAGGCCACCTGCATAAATGCAGTGGCCGCAAAACATTGATCAAGACAACAAAGGCTGAATTCCTATCTGCATTATCCTGCATTGACAAACAATGGTTACTATAATTGCTGCACCGTAATGTGACTCAGCATATAAACCAACATCTGCTGAATGCCTGAAATTTCAGTTCAACCGAAAATGAAGGGGGGGGGGGGGAGATAGACACAGAGCTCCTAACCAGAATCTTAAGCATCAATACATTTAAATCTTTCAACAATTGGCTTCCATCATTCATATGACAAACCCTATCAGGCAACAGTCACAGCAGAAGCTCAGTAATGAGACGGTCAAGTGTGGTCCCCTTTACAGAATGCGCCAATCTTTTATTCGGAAAAGTCTATATAAATGGCCCACAATTTGCAATTATAAAGTTACTAAGAGACATTAGACGAGACCAAAATGGCCCGCAAACAAACAAAAAAAATTAACCTGCTTCACATTGTGCAGCACATATTTACAAGATAGGCGCAAGGAACAACCAGTCAAAGTGAAGTCAAAAGTTATTTCGACCTATTCAAAATAATGGGAGAAAAATTAACACTTAGAGATATTTCTCCAAATAAGGGAAGCAATATAGAAAACTATGTCACCTTATTAGCAAGCCATGAAACTAGCCTATCTGCATCTTTCAGAAGTTCATTCTCAGTAGTTCCTTTAGGATCACTAATGGCCTGAGGTAAGTCATGAAAAGTTTCATTCCATCAATAGGATGCACCCAACAACAATGAACTGACATTGAATGGGTAAGTATTACAAAATGTAAAACACTTCACGTAAAATAGATTACGCATCAAAAATCTCCAAATAAGTAACGTATGGAATAGTGAAAAGTAAAGTTGTATATTTAAGAGATGATAAACTTTCTGATAAACATTTCACATAACCAGTAATTGACCCACCATTGAGAGTGGTAAGTGAATGACAAATTTCTTTTGTGGACCCCTGTGTGGCTGCACGACATAAAAGCAGCGACAAGTTGAACAATTAGTATGATGGCTGCTTACGTAGAATTTGTTCATTAAATCAAACCCACTACCTCAAGTGTTTGGGTAAAATACATGTATGTTGAAGTATTTGGATCAAAAGCTTACTTGTGTTGAAATAACCGGATTTAATTAGCAGTTGCTGTAAAGCTGGCAGCGGTTGAAACAGTTATGCAGTATCGATATGTTTGGTCATCTGTGACAAAATTGACAAATGCCAAAGTTGCGTAATTTACATTTATGTATGTCAGTTATTGAAAAATGACTAAAAAAACAAGTACTTACAGGTGTTACTTCGGAAATGATTGGTAGCAAGGTCAATTGTTTGACGATTATAAAAGGCAGTGAAATTAACACCAATTTGCCCTGACATACCCGCTTATTTGTAAGATTAAGCACCCATAGCAACTGAGCATAAAGGCAAGGAGGAAGGAAAGGGTCCAGAAAATGAGATGGCATGTGCTTGTACTTCTTCTACCTGCAAAAGGTTCCCAAACACATTTCGGAATTCCCCATAAAACCTGTTGCCAGAAACCACAAAACTTTTTAGGTTAGAGAGCTTACTTAGTTGGTTGCTTAACTGGCCAGATAAATCGGTGGCACAAACTGTGACTTCTTCCAAGGCTGACATTCAATACAACGAATCTGGAAGATGGCCACTGAATGCATTGGACCATGCTGTGATGATACAGCAACTTCTAAGGTTGCAAGCAAACTCCTTCAGAATTGATAAATCATGAGGGTCCCAGGAAAGGGCTTGATTATTATTATTATTAAGCCACCCAAGAAACACCTATGCAAATGTGTCACTGATAGACCTCTGAGCAGCCCCATTGCTGAAATCAAACTGATATACTCAGCTCAGAATCATGAACACACCAGAAGCTACTAGTATTTTTTTTTTTTTGAGCTCAGAATGATTAACACAGTAGAAGGTAGTAGTGTTTTTTTTTTTGGAGCTCAGAATGATGAACACAGCATAAGGTATTAGTGTTTAATTTTGTTTTTTTATTTCTGAGCTCAGAATGATGAACACACCATAAGGTAGTAGTAGTATCACTCAAAAGTTATATACTGTGCTTGACAAGAAGTAACATTTTTGTGATTGGTACAACACTTTCAACTTGCAGCACTCAAACTGCATCAAACCACAACTTCCACCTTACAAATGAAAGGCCCCTATATGAAGAAAAATATTTGGATCACCAATCCCCACCAACACCCAATCCCAAGAACAAGAGACAGATCTATACAGTGTGAGAACCCCTACTTAAACTGAAATCAATTTGTGCAAAACCACCCTTGAAGAAACACATAACCTGCCCAAATTCAACATACTTATATCCCATATCCCCAAAGACCAAAGAAATTTGAACAGGGACCATATGGCAACAGATTGCGGACGAAGCAATCAACAGTGTCAACCAAAAAAAAGGAAAGAGGACAACAATGAACAGATATCAAAAAGCCAATAACCATATTTTGCAAAATATGCAATACATAATAGACATACAACCCAGTTATGTGTGTTTGTAACAAATTGTTACTCTGTCAACATCACTGTCTTTCAGTAACAGGAGATCCACCTGCAAAAAAAAAAAGCCTTCCTTCTGGTGTTGTTCCTCCACTATATATAGGAATACCATTGCAGTTAATTGTCATGGCAAGTAGGAAGCAAGCATGCAACAAAGGAAAGAGTGAAAATGAAAGTGTTCACCTGTGTAAAGCGGTACATTGAACGCTCAACTCATAAGCAAAGAAGAGTACACATACCTTGCTGGGATGGAAGACTAAAACCTTAAATTATGAAGATAACTCGTAATAAACAAAATAGTGTGAATCCACTTACATTTAACAAAAACCAACATACCAAAATACAGTGTCCAAAATATTAACATTGGGAGATTTTTCTCATAAAGTCTTCAAAAAAATTAGACATACATGGTAGTAGTTTGTCCTATAACAAGTTATCCTGTGTCCGTGCCGTCTTCTGAAGTTGTAACAAATACGCTGCCCATTTTTTCTGAATTGTTGTTAGTACGCAATGTCGAATGGTGTCTCATCGACAAACCACTACATGACACATAAAAACAGCAATAACACAATTATACAGAAATGAATAATGTAATAAGTTCATAGTTAAAGAAGTGTAAAGACAATGTCAACAAAATGTACTATACCTTGTTCCAGTCACTCCTCACATGCCCGCTGACTATGTTCCATATCCAATGCATGATGTAATAGCCACATTCATAGCCTCCAGGTTGACAATGACTCTAAAATGAGACAAAAAACGTATTGTAATTAACAGATATGACATGAATGCCAATAAGATTACTATGCAAACAATAATCATTAAATCAGTAACCTTGACTTCAATCCATTTTGGTATGGCACTAGACGTTTTAACACGGAATGTTGCCTTCAATTTCCTCATTACCCTAAATTGGGTGTACAAAACGTGAATGAGTGTTAGGTTATTACGTATATGGTTAACATTAACAAAATTACTTCAACTAACTTGTTAACGGCGGTTTTGATGTGAACATCAGGCTTCCTATGTAATGAACAAAACCAAACGACTTCATAAGACCATGGACATAGCACAATAAGTTGCCAATGGGCCCTACAATAAATACAAATTGAAAATGTTAACACATGGAAAAATTGCCATTGCGATATCCAAACTAATTGTTGGTAGCTTACTGATTGAAATAAGGTCCTAGGTACAGTTGTCTTTGTGATTCCTTGACCCATGTTTCAATGTAATTTTCACATTCTTCACTTGTTTCCTTTGCACAGTGTAACAATTGAGGCTCAAGGAATCCAAACACGAAATTATGCCCTAGGCTTCTACATTGGTCTTCCATAAACCTAATTTAAAGTCATTCAATCCAACAAATAAACAAATGACATGTTAACCAATAACAAAGCCTCTTAATTACAACTAACCTAATCAACATTATACTTACATCATCCACAACTGTATGATAGATATGTTCAAGCTTTTGTCGCCTGAAACGATTTCGTTGACATCATTAAAAGTTATGAACAATGGTGTCACTACATTCGGGAGACCAATTTAGATCCATCCCACAACAACTCAACGGGCTTCTTGTAAAAATGAAATAGATTCATAATAAGATCGCCCAATGGGTCATCTCCACCATCATTGTCTGAACGTTGAATAGGTTCAGTGGGTTTTGTAGTACACAATTGTGAATCCTATTTTTGTGAACAACAAAGTCATCACAAATAATTAAATAGGTCTTCAAAATAACAATTTAATTAATCTAAGCCAAAACTTTAAAAATAAATGTAATAAGACCATAGATGAATACCTGAGAAGGTACAGGTTTGACAAGATATGTGGGCCACGCAACAAATGTGTGAAGAGTTTGTCCAACACATTGGATTTCAGATGACGGGAAAGGAACTTCTGCGTGTACATCAATAATTTCAGTGACATTCACTCTGACAACATCATCTCCATAAGGCACATTATGTATGGTGGCCACCCCGTGCTCAACTATTCCCATGGCAACCAGCTTCATCGAATGTTGACAAACAACATACAGGCCCATAGGTGGTACGGCAGCCGTAATATTTTGTTATGTTGATGTCTTAGTTGCATTTGCAGCACAACTCCCCTTTGTGCTGACATGTGCAACAATTTCATGAAACGGTTCGTCAACATCAGTGAATGCTGGTGATGTGAATTGGGACAACTCCATTTTTAACTCCATTTTCAACTCTTCTTTCATTCTTTCTTTAACCTCTTGTGTTATTTTCTCAATTGTTCTTTTGGTAGCATCCTTTTGTTCTCTCATCCATTGTTCTTTCATATTTTCCATCAAGGCAGCCAAATCATTAGGAGTGATAGATGCAAGAGAACTACCTGAACCACAGGATGCCTGTCCAAAATATTGCCGTATTGTCACACCAGTACCTGCTACACGAACACGACCAAGGTGCTCTGGTCGCCCTAATGCAGTGTTGAGAATATCCTGTCGACCATGTGGAACAAAGCTTCCCTGTATTGTTTGTTCTTCTAGCGCGTCCTACATGACAAAGGACATGACAAGCAGAAAATTAACTTCATGCAAACATTAATTTCAGCTAGTTGAACACAAGAGGTAAACATTAACTAACTATTTTATCTGAAATCTCTTGTGCCGCTGTAGACGTCATTGTTCCATATTTCTTTGTTCGTGCCATCTTCCACTTAACATGTCTTGGTATTGGAGATGGTGGGTCTTTGATCAAGGTAGGGTTTTCAGTGTTCATTGCATCTTGTTGCCTTTTGTTCATCTTTTCTTCCATTAGTTTTTTTTCTAGCAACTCGTAACCCCCTCGAGATAGGACGTGTGGGCAATCATTGAATTTCTGAATCTCTTGAGCCTTCTTTCTAACTCCCTGTGTAAATTACCAAAATATCATATGTATTCAAAAGTCTTAATGTAATTTGAAGCTGATTGAAAACATGTTAATTTCTTATAACCACTTGTCTAACCTGCCAATTAGGAATTTTCCTGCTGGCAGCAAATGCTTCCCAAGTATCATGGTCTAACCCATACTTAACACAAGGATGATCTTTATCTTGGCCCTGTTTATCACCATATATGAAGTGACATGTCAGGGAAGACTTAAATTGCCTCCATCTTGTGGCCACCGACGACATCACCTTTTTCTTCACTGCTGCTGGTTCGGAAATCTCAAATTTTCGCTGAAAAAATAACAAGTGACATTCAGTGGATTACATGGTAGGTTTAATGATGTCCTTCTCCAAATAAGAAAACAACAACATAATGTGAAATACCAAGATGTCATCCCATATTAGCTGCTTTAGATTTTCTGGAATGTCTTTCCAACTTTCGTGGAGTATAGGAATTTTCTCTCGTGCTACAACGCCTAGGTAGCTGTGGAACTTTCTTTGTGGGGACCAGAACCTCGCCCAGTTAAAGGATTCACGACAACGGATGGTCTACGCTGGTACAACTTCCTTCCTGTCAAGCATCTTAGTTTTGTTGATTGCCTTGTCTTCCTCGATGTACATTCTCGAGGTGCATCTGCTGGCGGAGGGGAAACTGGTGGTGTTGCCATTAATCTCTGCAAATAAATAAATAATTTATACAAAGCTGTCATCATTTACAATGTAAGCTAAACATAAATTCAAAGGTAACAAATAAGTAATAATATGACAGGCTGATATATTCCTGTCAGTACATATAACCGTAGACACTTTCACATACATTACTTACGTCTTGTTGTTTTCCCACAAGCCTTCTTGGTGATCAGTACGAATTGCATGGTCATCATCGATGATATGTGCGTCACCAATTGCAGGTATTTCCGTATACACATGCGGCAACTCATGTTTGTCATGTCCAGGGTGTTGACTTTCGTAACACATGGCGGTTGTTCTTCCTTGAATAACCACAGAGAACTTTGAGTTGCAAGGATCTTGCACATAAAACACTTGTTTGGCTTGTTCAGCCATGATGAAAGGCTCGTCTTTGTAACCCAGTTTATCAAGCTCAACTAAAGTAAAACCATATTGGTCAACATGAACACCAGTGTTTCCATTAACCCAGTTACACTTAAAGACAGGCACTCTGAATTCATTATAATCAAGTTCGCATATTTCTTCAATGACACCAAAGTAAGGCATCGAAGCTCGAATCGGTTTTTTATCTGATGCACTAGAAAAATGTTCTGATGATGCCTCAACACTTACACCACTATTTTGCACACTACTTTTATCATCCTGCGATTTAGTGTAAAAGGAGTAGTTGTTGATGTCGTATCCCTTCCAAGTTGGGACATTAAGGTTTGGCCCAAACGCTAATAGAGTTAATTTTGAATCGCTTGTTTGATCTCCAAAAACTTTCTCTCTGAACCACGTAACAAAAGTCTTGTTATGCTTCTGCAATGCCTTCATCATGTTCATGTTTGGGTTCGTATGTATGATGTATCGTTTGTGCATCTCTATGTACGGCAATACCTCGACTGTGTTATTCAGAACATACAAATGTGCTTGTTCAACTTCTTTTCGTGACATTGTCACCACATTAAAACCTCGTGTACCGCAACCTCCCCGGGATAAGTCATGTCGCGGCTGTGGAATCCCTATAGGTTGAAGTGCATCCACGTACTCAGTACAAAACTCAATACATTCTTCGGCGACATACCGTTCAACAATTGAAGCTTCTGGTTGGAACTGATTTTTGGTATAACCTTTGAAAACCTTCATGTACCGCTCAACAGGATACATCCATCGTAAATAAACCGGACCACATAACCTTATCTCCCTAACAAGATGGACAATTAAATGCACCATTATGTCAAAAAAAGAAGGCGGAAAAAACATTTCCAATTCACAAAGCACAACGGCAGCCTCATGCTCCAGTTCATCCAGGTGTCTTGGGTCAATAACTTTGCTACAAATAGCATTGAAGAAAAAACATAGACGAGTTATGGAAACCCTTACTTTTTCAGGCAACGTACCTCGAATGGCCACGACCAACAATTGTTGTATTAAAATGTGGCAATCATGAGACTTCAACCCTACCAATTTAAGCTCCTGCACTGACACAAGGCTCTTGAAATTTGAAGAGTATCCTTGTGGGACTTTCAAACTTTGCAAACATTGACAAAAACTTTTTTTCTCCTTTGTTGACATGGTGTGACATGCTGGTGGCAAATAGACTCGACGACCATCTGCAATGGGATGCAACTGCTGACATATACCTAATTCAACCAAATCTTGACAACTTTTCAAACCATCCTTAGTTTTACCTTTTATGTTCAACAAGGTGCCAATTAAGCTGTCGCATACATTTTTCTCAACATGCATCACGTCTAAAGAATGTCTAACTTCTAGATCGGACCAGTACGGAAGATCAAAGAAAATTGATTTTTTCTTCCACATGTTCTTTTGAATCACTTCCTTCTTTTGGGTCTTCCCAAAGATAGTTATAATGTCCTTCACCCGATCATAAAATTTCTTTCCATCTAACGGTTTAGGTGCAATTTCAGTCACCTGCCTTCCATCGAAAGCTTTTTTCAATCGGCGATACGGGTGATAAAGTTTGAGAAATCTGCGATGCCTGTTATAGACGGTTTTCTTTCCATGCTTCAGTTGGAGGTAGCTTGTATCTTTCTCGCAAATAGGACATGCGTGATGCCCTTTGACACTATATCCACTCAATTTCCCATAAGCAGGAAAGTCATTAATGGTGCAAAACACCATTGCACGCAACAAGAAAGTTTGTTTGACATTGCCATCAAATACCTCAACGCCATCAACCCACAATTTATGCAAGTCTTCAATCAATGGAGTCAGATACACATTGATATCATTGCCTGGTTGTCTTGGACCAGCTATCATCATAGCCAGCAACATGTATTTTCGCTTCATGCATAGCCAAGGAGGGAGGTTGTAAATCATCAACAAAACTGGCCATGAATTGTGGTTGGTACTTAAGCTACCAAAAGGATTCATACCATCTGAAGCAAGAGCAAGCCTTAGGTTTCTTGGCTCGGACCCAAAATAAGGATACAAAGAATCAATTGTCTTCCATTGAGGAGAATCGGCAGGATGTCGAAGGAACCCATCCACCACTCTTCCTTCTGCATGCCAACTAAGATGTTTGGCATCATTTTTATTGGAAAACAACCTCTTGAATCTTGGAATAATGGGAAGATACCAACATACTTTTGCTGGACATGCGTTCTTTGGCGTTGCATCTTCACCACTGTCGCCTTCCTTCACTTTAGGGAATTTAGCATTGCGTGTGAGGTTACCCCTAACAGTACAAGACTGGGAGCTTTGAGAATTGCTAGTGAGTTGCTAAGAGAGATCAGATAGGGCCTTAAGTCTGATCCTTTTCTAAGAAATTAGTTAGAAGTCATAGAGTTAGGGAAAGATAGTAGTTTTAATGTGGGATCAGATGGAATCCTGAGACTTTGAGATAAAATCCGTGTCCCCAATGTACCTGAGTTTAGGAAGATGATCTTAGAGGGAGGGCATAGGAGCAACTTGAGCATCCACCCGATGCTACCAAGATGTATTAGGATCTCAAGACAATGTTTTGGTGGCCAAACATGAAGAGAGAGGTAAGTGAGTTTGTGTATGTGTGTTTAGTCTGTCAGAAGGCTGAGATAGAACATCAAAGAGCCTCGGGTAAGTTGCAACCCTTAGAGATGCCCCAGTGCAAATGGGATAGTATCTCCATGGTTTTTGTTGTAGGACTACCTAGAACCCCGAGAGGTTTAGATTATATATGGGTTATTGTTGACAGATTGACCAAATCTGCTCACTTTATCCCCATCGATATCAAGTTTTCCTTAGAGAAGTTGACCTCCCTGTATATTAGTGAGGTTGTCAGATTACATGATGTGTCGTCTAACATAGTGTCTGATAGAGATCCTAGATTCACCTCTAGGTTTTTGGAGAATTGATATGGCGTTGTTGAGACGCATAAAAAACAATTTAACTAAACTAATTTTGTAGCACAGAGTTAACCTAGGTCGACTTAGAGACACAATCAATATGGTTCTAGCTTCAAATCATTGGTAATAATAAAGGGGGATTTTGTCGAACAGTTGGTATGTGCAAAGTAAAACATGCAAGAACACAAACTAAAATTAAAGAACAATGCAGAAATTAAGAAGATTATCAAGGAGTAAAGTAAAACAGATTAGAAAGCATCAATCCAATTCACCAACCTAAGCTATTCGAATCATCATCATTCTCATAAGTTGATTCTATCATGAACATTCATTCAATTTCAATAGAAGCAGTTCAATCGATTCTACTCCTAAATTAATTGAAACCACAACCCTAATTGAAATATCATTCAATTAATCCTGTGATTATCATTCGAAATTAGGACATGAATCCATAATCCTAACTCGATTTCAATCCTAAATGCATTCATAATCATGAAAACATAATAGAAATTGAAGAAGAAGGTGAATATTCAAATAGAATTCAAAATACCGAATCGGAACTCCAATTCTTCTCTTGCTTGAGTTGGATCCTTGGATTGATTGATGATTTAGCCTTCCATGATCATCACCAAGGAAAGCCCCATGAAGTGAGTGCAAGAAAATGGCAGAATAACAAAATGAAAATGAAGAAGATGAAGAACAATTGAGAGAAAATGAAGAATAAGAGTTTGATCCTAAAAACTTAAAAGAGAGAAATGTAAAACTTTTTTATTATATGAAATGTAATGTAAAGTGTTCCAAAATCTGTCCAATGTCACTAATATGTAGTGACTAAGTCTGAAGAAAAGAATGGGCCATCAACAAAACCCATCAATTCTAATTATTTACTATTTACAACCATGAAAATTAAATTCACAGCCCAAAATTACAAGTGCAGAGGTGCTAATTTTGAAGCTTAAAATGACCTCCAAATGACAGAATTAGCCTCGGGCTATTTCTATCAAACTTGTAGATCTTTTCGTTATCTTTTCAAGGACTCGTAGAACACTCCATTCGGAGTTCCGTAGCACTCTATAGGTCCTGTACAAGTCAGATATGTCAAGTGAGCAAAAATCCGAAAATACGCAACAATTAGCAATTAAGCCCACTTACTTGCCTAAGACAAAAACTGAATTAGAATAGGAAAATAAAGGTCCAAGATAGGTCAAATAATCTAAGAAGGATAGAAAAATATTTAACTAAAAGCACTCCATCAAAATACCCCACACTTAAACTTTTACACTCCTGGGCAAAACTAAAAGAAAGACTAAGAGAAAAATTCAAACTAAAGTAAACCAAAAATTTAAAGAAAGGGTATGGACAAGGCACACATATTTTTCAATAGATCACAACAATGCTCAAAAGTGAGAGAGATGAAAGATGGAAGAATAATATTGAGGTAACAAACAATCCATGAAAACATGATCACAAAGTGCAAAGTGAAAAAGTAGTTAAGTTTAGAATTAAGAATGCACCAAGGTGATAGAATTCTCTCAAAGGGTGGCACTCAACCTTATATAATGTGTATGGCTTGTATTTACACTCAAACACCACATGTAACTAGCACATCCAAGCATTGACAAGCCTCTCATTCATTCAACTTGAAATACACATGCATCAAAAGATCAAAAGGACTTTATTAGCTTGTAATGAATAGCTTAGGTAAAGGTGGATAAGAAAAGGATATTTAGGCTAAAACTTAAGAGAAAAGAGGGGCAATGGGGAGCAAGCCAACAAGTTAAAAGAGGGGTAGAAGCAATAAGATAAAATTTAAAAGAATTTACAAGGATGAAAATGAACCATACAAACTTTTATTGCATATTTCTTTTTCTTTGCTTATACACAATTTTTTTTTCTTTTCTTTGAACTTTCACTATTTGAACTCTTTCTTTTCTCTTTTTCTTTTCTTTTCTTTTCTTTCAAAACAAAACAAAAGACAAACAGCCCATACTTGTTTGAAACCCACTCCCAAAACAATTCCAAAGCCCATTTTCTCCCTAAAGCTAGGATAACATGGTTTTCCATTTTTTTTTAGTTTTTAATGAGCTAAACAAGAAAGAAAAGGCTAAAGGCTCAAAAAGGGTGACAATGGATATCAACACAAGGATAGATTTATTTGGCTAGTGGCTAAAAGAAAGAAGGCCTAAATCATCTCAATCAAAGCATGTGCAATAATGAATGTCAAAAGAGGCAAGGCAAAACATAGAGTAATCTAGCACAAGGGTGAAATCACACATGAAAGAACATATCCACAAAAGTTCAAAAACTCACAAGGCATAATTCTACCACACATGGTTCATCTTAAACTATATTTCTCAAGCCTACTTATCACTTCAACAATTGCAACAATGATTCACATCAAGTATGAAACCTCTCAATCCAACCAACTTTTTAATATTTCTCACAATTTATACAAGTTAGAAATCCTATGAAAAACATGAAAAATTGCCTAAATTCAATAAAAACAGCAATAAACAAAAACAGCAGAAACAGACAACAAAAACATACGGACTCAAAAACTAAAACAGACAAACAGAATACAGACAGACAGATAAACAAAAAACAGAAAAACAACAAACACTAACAAACAGACAGCAACAAAACATAAACAGACAGAAAACAGAAAGCAGGAAATAACCAGAGTTTCAAAAAAATTTTAGGATCCTTCACCCCCCACTTGACATGCACATTGTCCTCAATGTAGGCATGCATAGAAATGCAAACAAAGAGACAACAAATAAAAGAAGGGAAAAGGAAACTCCCCAAAATGTCATTCACGCAAAATTGGCAGGACCAAAGAAATGTCCTCCACAAGCTCCTCCTCCACTTGAGGTTTCTCATGAAATGCTTTGAGTTCGTGACCATTGACCTTGAAGACTTTGCCGGTAGCTTCATTTTTAATCTCAACTGCACCATGGAAAAAACATTAGTAATAACAAAAGGTCCATCCATCTAGATCGAAGTTTACCGGAAATAAGCTTAAGGCGAGAGTTAAACAATAACACTTTTTGGCCACTATGGAACTCCTTTCTAAGAATCCTAGAGTCATGAAATTTCTTCACTTTCTCCTTATAAATCTTGGAGTTCTCATAGGCTTCTAAACGAATCTCCTCAAGCTCTTGCAATTGAAGCTTCCTTTGCATACCCGCTTCATCAAATGCCATATTACAACTCTTCACTGCCTAATAAGCACGGTTCTCAATCTCCACTGGAAGGTGGCATGTCGTACCGAAAACCACCCTATAAGGAGACATCCCCAAAGGTGTGCGATAAGCGGTCCTATGAGCCCATAAAGCAGCCTCAAGAAGCTTGCTCCAATCTTTCCTGTTTGGTTGCACCACCTTCTGTAACACTTGCTTGATCTCTCTGTTAAAAACCTCTGTTTGCCCATTAGTTTGGGGACGATAAACTGTAGCAACTCTATGCACAACCCCACACTTCTGAAGCAAGGATGCAAATGATCGGTTACAGAAATGGCTCCCCTGGTCACTGATAATGGCTCTAGGCACACCAAACCTGCAAAAAATGTTGGATCTCACAAAATCCATAACAACTTTAGAATCATTAGTTTCGGTGGCCTTAGCCTCAACCCATCTAGAAACATAATCAATAGCAAACAAAATATATGAAAAGCCATGAGAAACAGGAAATGGACCCATAAAATCAATATGCCAGACATCAAAAATCTCACAAAAAATAATGGGTTGCTGAGGCATCTCATGTCTATGTGTAATTGTGCCCCCTGCTCTCTGACACTGCTCACAAGTGGTGGTAAGGTGATGAGCATCTCTAAACAAGGTGGGTCAAGAAAACCCACAGTCTAATACTTTCCTAGCGGTCCTCTGGGGACCAAAATGACCTCCGGTAGGTGTGTCATGACAAAATTGAAGAATAGACTGAATTTCATGATCTGGCACACACCTTCGGATCACTTGGTCACTACCAAACCTCCACAAATAAGGATCATCCCAAACATAATATTTAGCATCACTCTTAAGTTTATCTATTTGGGACCTAGATGCTTGAGGTGGAACAACAGATGCAACAAGGAAATTAACAATGTCAGCAAACCCAGGTGTGACATGCGATGAATGCAAATGCATCAAATGCTCATCAAGAAAATTATCACGAATAGGAAAGGACTCAACAGGTCCCTCAATCCTGCTTAAGTGATCAACAACCAAGTTTTCTGCACCACTTCTGTCCTTAATCTCAATGTCAAATTCCTGAAGAAGAAGCATCCACCTGATCAATCTAGGTTTAGCATCAGGCTTCTTCAACAGGTATTTCAAAGCTACATGGTAAGTAAAGACAGTGATATGGGAGCAAAGCAAGTAAGATCTAAATTTATCTAAAGCAAAAACAATAGCCAAAAGCTCCTTCTCAGTGGTGGTGTAGTTAACTTGGGCTGCATCCAAAGTGTGTGAAGCATAAGCAATAACATGGGATAGTTTATCGACTCTGTGACAACACAGCCCCAAGTGTATAATTAGAGGCATCACATATGAGCTTAAAGGGAAGCTCCCAATTTGGTGGCTGCATGATGGGAAAGATAGTCAGCTTCCTCTTCAATCCCTCAAATGCCTCTTTGCAAGGCTGGTCAAATGTAAAGTCTACGTCCTTTTGGAGAAGCTTGGACAATGGCAATGCAATCTTATTGAAATCATGAATGAATCTCCTATAAAAACCTGCATGTCCAAGAAAAGAACGTACTTCCCGCACAGAAGCGGGGTGAGGCAAAGAGGTAATCACATCAATTTTGGCCTTATCGACCTCAATACCTCTACTAGAGACCAAATGTCCTAGGACTATACCCTCATGCACCATGAAATGAAATTTCTTAAAGTTAAGAACAAGGTTAGTACTAATACATCGGTCAAGCACTCTAGAGAGACTATCCAAACATGCATCAAAAGAGGAACCATAAACAGTGAAATCATCCATAAACACCTCCACGCAACTCTCTAATAAATCAGAAAAGATGCTTACCATGCACCTTTGGAAGGTACCAGGTGCATTGCATAGGCCAAAAGGCATCCAGGTGTAAGCAAATGTGCCAAATGGAAAAGTGAATGTGGTCTTATGTTGATCCTCTGGTGCAATATGGATTTGCATGTAACCAGAAAAACCATCAAGAAAGCAATAATGTGATTTACCTGCCAACCTCTCTAAAACTTGATCAATGAAAGGAAGAGGGAAATGGTCCTTGCGAGTGGCCTGGTTAAGTCTCCTGTAATCAATGCAAACTCGCCAACTGTTGGCCACTCTAGTCGGAATCAGCTCATTATCTTGATTCTTCACAACTTTGAGACCCGACTTCTTAGGAACCACTTGGACAGGTGAAACCCAAGTGCTATCTAAGATGGGATAGATGATCCCTGCAGCTAGTAGCTTCGTCACTTCCTTCTTCACCACATCAAAAATAGTGGGATTCAGCCTCTTTTGTGGTTACCTCACTGGTCTAGAATCATCCTCCAAAAGTATCTGATGCATGCAGATGGAATGTTTAATTCCAGGAAGATCAGCAAGTGTCCAAACAATGGCCTTTTTGTGGCCTCTCAAAACATGCATCAACTTCTCTTCATGCTCCAGTGGCAGACTACTAGATATGATGATTATAAGCTTCTGAGCATCATCTAAATATGCATACTTGAGGTGCTCAGGTAGTGACTTCAACTCCAAGGAAGGTGGCTGAATAGTGGAAGGTAAGGAAAGACTAGAGGTTGAGGAAAGTGGGATAGTAGGCTCAGAACTTGTATCTATACCTGGAACACAATCAGAGTGAAGTGCAGAGGAAACTTCCGCACAAATACTACACACGGCAGCAGAATCATTGTAACACCCTAAAATTTCGATAAATTGAAAATAGATGCTTGATGTGATTGTTGTGTTATTTCATTGTTTGGTAATTTTATATTAGTTGAATGATTGTTGTGTAAATTATCATTGTACTATTGCTTGGTGTAAATGTCAAGTTATGTGGAGTTTGTTTGAGCTGCATTGAATTGTGCGATTCTGAGTTTGATCCGGAAACCTATTTTTGTAAAATTACCATTCTGGATTATTTAACCGTTGGATCATCATCAAATTTTACAGATAGGTTCCTAACCCATATATGTAACGTTTAACCGTTGGGATTGTCTGAATAATATACGGAACGTGAGAAATTAATTTTTCACTAAAGGAGAAAATTCTAGAATTTGGGCGAGTGGAAGCGGTGCTGAGTACGTTTTTAAGCTTCCAAGTCACCAAAATGGAGGATTTTTCCTCCCACAAGCCTTCCCTAACCTCCCTCTACCCTCCTCCACCACCCACAACCACCGGAGACAACCACGGAGCATCGTTGCTTGCCACGAGACCCCGGTGTGGTGAAGAACCTTTTAATGGGAGCGGAATCTTCGAAACTCTTCTCAAAGTTTCGGTAGAGAACGGAGCTCCCAATCCTCTTTTCTTGGTTTCCTTGAGGTAACCTTGGTTTCCTTCATCTTCTCCTAGCTAGTTTAAGCTTTTATTAGTGTCTCATGTGTTTTGGATACTGTTATTGGGAGTTTTACACTTTCTTTGAAAAACCCCTATGAAAATGAGATGTTGTAAAAGTCATTTTTATGAAATTGATGTCATTTTTGTGATCCTTGTTGAACCCTGGTCACATTGGTGTGATCGGAATTTCAAAATGATGTCTTATGATGTGGACTCTCAAAACACCATTTTAGCCTCTTTTTAAATTTGAGTGGGTATTTGACCCCGAATGTTAATGTTAAGTATGTCTTTGAAATCTATACTAAGTTATCTTTAATTTGGTATATAGGGCCCTACTTTCAGACAAGCACGCGTATTAGAAGGATCACGAAACAACACCGCTAGGCTGTAACAAGAGGAACCCCTAGATAGGTAAGGGGAGTTTATTACCTAGTTACAGTTTTGATACCATAGTTGGGGGCCAGGGAGTCCAACTATGAAGATAGCTGCCTGTCCCTACCGTGTGCTGGTTTTTTTTAAGAAAAAATACGTTTTTAACTAATGGGATGCTATGTATTTATGATTGATGTGTGTTTCTTCCTATGTGTACTCGTTTTCAAGAAAAAATGTGTTTTTAACTAATGGGATGCGATAAATTGGCTTGTTGATTGATATAATTGTAAATGATATTATTATTATAATGATTGGATTTTTGGGAAAAGTCTTAATTACAAAGGAGACTCTGCCCAAAATTTTATAATATGTTTTCCTATTTAATTCTTTATTAAATTTTTAAACGGGTATAAGAGTGTGTTTTATATATTGTAGTCCTCCTGTTTAATTTAGAATTTTCCTAAAAATATCAGTCTTGTGATATGATGAATTGTGAATGTATGAAATTTAGATTGTCTGAAGACCTGGGAAATGTGAATCTCAGGCATATGTATTATGTATAGATGTGATATGTGATTGCTTGTGATTTTGTTGATGATATTGAAATTGAGATGTCATTGACGTGATTGATGATGTTGAAATAAGATAATATTGATATGCATGACTAAATAATCTTGCGAGGGTGGGTTTACGAATTTTAAGCATCCTAAGAGAGAATGAGATTGTTTAAATTCCGGTCCCTATCTATCCATGGTCAGTGTATCGGTGATGTTGTGTATGTACATGGGGGGTGCATGACTGGATAATCTTGCAAGGGTGGGTTTACGAATTTTAAGCATCCTAAGAGAGAATGAGATTGTTTAAAATTCTGATCCATATCTATCCATGGCCATTTCATTGATTGTGCCCATGTTCATACTTCCTATTTCATGGATGGAAATAGAATGGTGGTAGTAAGTACGAGATACTAAGGGGCATCACTTTGATGGGAACTCCCTTATGACTTAGGGCTAATCATCATGGGGGGGGGGAGCGACCAGTGCACGACAGGGTGACCTCAACGAGCTACCGCATCATTTTCTTGAGAGAGGCTATTTCCATGAGAATGGTACCACATTGCATGCTGATAGATGAGTCAGGTGCATGCACCATTTTATGCATAATTGTTTGAGTTGTGAAATGCATTGGATGATTGGTTTGTTGAGTGTGTATTGGAATCATGGAATTTTGTTAATGATTGTGATGGGTAAAATTGTTTCCTTCCCAATTGTTGTTATCTGATGTTTGTTGATTTTATATAATAAACTCACCCTTGCATTTGTTGTACCGTGTGGTTGGTACCTGTGATGATCGCGAACTTTCATTTGTGGGAGTAGATGAGCAGCAGTAGGTGACCTTGGAGAGAGAGATCTTCTTTTTGTTGGAGCCGCCAAGCCGATGTGATGGTGTTGAAACTCTTTTCGAAAGAGTTGTGTTTTGTTAATTAACTCTTTCATAGTTAGTCCCTTAATCCTTTTTGTAGACATGTATAATTTTAATCATAATTACATGTAAAACTAAATTAAATTCTAAACATGTGAATGATGAGTATTGATATAGTATATGTATACATATGTATTCAATTGTTGTACTTGTATCGTGTGTATGATGATTGTATTATTGCGGAAAACTTACTACCATTTTCATAATCAGATTAATGAAGTTTTCATTAAAATTTGAAATTTACACGTCTAGAGTTTGTGATGCCGTAGCAACGAGGCGGGTCGTTACAATCATCATAGGTACAATTACAAGAACCAAGATAAAAATTAGAAAAATCAGAAGAAAAATCCGAAAGTAAATCAGAAATATCTACACTATCTATTGCAGCATCAATGATATCAAGAAGAAAAACAGAATGCTCCTCTACAGGATGTCTCATAGCCTCAAAAATGTTAAACTGAACAATGTCATCACCAAACTCCATAGAAAGAGTTCCTGCATGCACATCAATTTTAGTCCTGGCTGTCATCAAGAATGGTTTCCTGATGTGTTGCAAACACATCTTAGTTTTAGGATAGTTTTAGGTTATAAATTAGATAAATAAGTTAGGAATTAGAATAAAATTAGCTAGTTTATTATTATGTTTAATTTAATCTCATATCATTACCATTTGTGCATTTTAGGGCTTAAAAGAGGAGAAACAAGGCAAGAAAAGAAGAAAAGCAAATCTGAAGTCCCGCGCGGTTAGCGCCAATCTTTGCGCGAGTCGCGCCAACAGCCAAAATCAGAGTTCCAGCTCGAAGACTTCACGCGGTTAGCATGGGATACGTGCCACCAGCACCATTCATTCGAATCTCCCGCGCGATAAGCGCCAGATGCCGTGCGATCCGTGCCACAAGGCCTAGAAGCAATTCTGATTCGTCCAACCCGCGCGTTTAGCGCGGGATCCCGCGCGATCATCGCCATAAATGCGCTGTTTCCTTATTTAACAAGATATGATTTGAAATTGGCACAGAAAATAGGCTTTGTTACTTGAATTAAATCTATCTATAAATACAAGGCCTCTGGACTGAAGAAAGTGACTCCCTATCATCCATTAGACACTTCAATACACCTCTCTACACTCTCTCTATTATTCTAAACCCTTGGAGGTCAAGAATCAAGGTTAGGTCACTGCAGAATCATGTTTTACTTGACATCCTTGGTTGATTTGAGGCCTATGGCAGGCTAAACTTTGTATTGTGGGAAGGCCATGAACTAATGTAATCTCCTCTGTAACTTGACTGGTATTTAATGAGAATTCTTATTGTTTTATTTTACTCTGCTCTTTATTGTTTAATTCTTATTTAGAACTGGCCATTCTATTTAGGTATTGAGGGTTAGGATTCGCAATGGGGACGTTGGGATAGGGATGCGTGGCTGTGGAACTTTATAATAGGGATGCGTTGGGATAGGGATGCGTGGCTGTGGAACTGGCCATTCTAATTTCTGACCTTAGTAAAATAACAGTTGTTCATCACCTAGGGATAGGGATGCGTGGCTGTGGAACTTTATAATATAGTATTTATATGCTTAACTTGATAGATTTCACCAAGGAATTGGGTCTTTGATGCAGGTTAAAGGGTTAATTCACTAAGGAATTAGGGATTAACTAGAGTAGGAAAGTTTTATTCTCCAAGCAAAAGAATTCGGAACCCCTTATGATATATTCTCTTAATGCTTAGTTTGACATAATCGCTAAAGGTTTAGGATTCTCGATTGAATTAAAGGGTTAAATCGCTAGTTATCTAGGATTTACGAATTTAGGAGAGATTTATCATTTGTGATCAAACTTGATAACCCAGTTAAGTGAAAGAGGTAGTGAACATTAGGGATTGTGCCTGACCATAATTGTTTCTTCCATTGGTAATATTTCAATTTATTTTACTGTTATTTTAATTTTAGTTTTATACTCAACTCTTCAACACAAAACAAATTATCCAAAAATATTTTCTTTTTACTTCCAATCACTTAGAATTGATATTACTGTGAATTTCACTCCAATCCCTGTGGAGAACTCTACTTACCCACTTTATTACTTGTAACGATCGGTGCACTTGCCGTATTGTGCGAAAATCGCAACATTTCCCTAGGATCAATGTGGAACCATGGCTGGAAGATTCATTATCCATATCCAAAATGTAAAAATCTGCTAGGACGATCAAATTATTAACTCGCACCAGCACATCTTCAATAAGTCCAAGTGGAAGCGCAACACTCCTGTAGGCCAAGTGAATGACAACACCAGTGGGTTTCATCTCACCAAGGTGTAGTGATCTATAAACTGATGTAGATATGACATTAATGGAGGCTCCAAGATCACACAAGGCATATGCAAAAGTAATATCTCCAATGGTGCATGGGACAATGAAAGTGCCAGGATCTTTGCACTTCTGTGGTAAGGTGGATAGTGGAATGACATCAACAGTTTTGCCTTGTATCAGTGCTGAAACATTTCTGCCCATCTTCACTTGCTTATTTCCCTTCAGCTTCCTCTTGTGGGTACACAAATCCTTCAAGAACTTTGCATATTTTGGAATCTGTTTGATGGCATCCAAGAGGGGAATGTTGACTTCCACTCTCCTAAAAGTCTTAAGCAGATCAGAATCAAGGTCCACCACTTTCTTTGCAGAAGTGGCTCTAGAAGGAAAAGGTAAGGGAATCTGTCTTGGCACCATCATCAACTTTTTTACCAGCACCAACATCTGGAAGTTCTGTGCCACTCTTCAAGGTAATAGCACTCACATTCTTCGGATTAATAACTGGTTGTGCTGGAAGGTTACCAGAACCCTGCTACTACATCTGGTTGACAGTTGTAGCTAACTTTCCAATCTGAGTCTGCAGGTCCTGGATGGTGGCACTGACATTTTGTTAAAACTGGATGTTGCTGGTGGCCATTTGCTTCATCAAATCCTCCAAGGAAGGTCCAAAACTGGCCTGCACAGGTTGTGCTGGTGTAGGTGCAGGTTGTTGGAACTGTGGCTGTTGTCTAAAAACAGGAGGTTGGTATTTGGTGGTGGCAGGCTAGAAGGGCTGCTGTGGAGGTCTAAAGGGCTACTGTTGTTGTGGACCAGGACTATACCTCAAATTTGGATGATCTCTCCAACCAGGATTATAAGTGTTGGAGTAAGGATTATACTGCTGTTGAGGTCTAAATGACTGGCCAGGTTGCATGGCAGAAACTTCAGCAAGTTGTTCTGTCTGTTGGAGAGTTGGGCATGCATCTGTGGGATGATCAGGCCCACAACAGATACCATAGAGCCTTGGTTGATTGGCTGCCATCACATTCTGTTGTTGACCAATAGCAAGCTGCCTCACAAGGGATGTCAACTCTGTCAATTTGTTCTCCAATCTCTGGTTATCAGCAAGCATCTCATCAACTTTTGAGTCAAACTTACCAAGATTATCTTTGTCATTGTTTAAAACAAAGCATTTACAACCAAATGCCTTAAAGTGAGAGATGTTTGGTTTCCTCCCTTTATAGATTTCATAAAGAGTTTTCTTTAAAATAGGCCTTATGAGAATCCTATTAAGAGTATAACAAACTGTACTCACAGCATCTGCCCAAAAATGCTTAGGTAATTTTGTTTCATTTAGAAGAGTTGCTCCTTCTTCAAGTGATCTGTTTTTCCTCTCCACAACATCATTTTGTTGTGGTGTTCTTGGAGCTGAAAATTTGTGATTAATTCCAAAATCTTCACAGAATTTTTCAAAGTGTTCATTTTAGAATTCACTACCATGGTCACTTCTAATTGAAACAATATTATAGCCCTTTTCATTTTGAATTACCTTGGCAAGTTTCTTAAAAGCTGAGAATGCTTGGCTTTTGGATCTTAAGAACAATGTCCAAGTGTATATAGAATAATCATCAACTATGATGACTGCTACTTTTGGTTGCCAAGCTCTAGTGAGGCATTTCAAAATCTTGATATTCAATTCTTCAACATCAAATGTTTTTCCAAGGCCTAAGAGATGATTCACTATATGTGTGAACCTTGTTTGAAGCTGAGAAATGCTTTCATTTTGATTAATCTTGAACATTTCATATTCATGAATCAAAGAGTGCTTCCTTGTGTGGAAAATAAGGAACACTTCACACTTAACCAAGGGGGGGTGAATTGGTTAGTCTTGGTAAATTAAAATTTCTTTGATGAAAATCAGAGTTTCAAATTAGAGTTTTATTGCTCTTTGGATCTTTATCACAAAATCAAACAATAATCTTTATCCCAAAATTAATCCAAGACATGTTATGCCTCAAGAACACACATGCAAAACAGAGTTCACACAAATATAGCTAAATCTGCAGAATTTAAATCACAACACAAGATTTATACTGGTTCACCTTAAAACCTATGAGGCTACATCCAGTTTCTTCTACTCAACTCTAGAGTAGAGTTCCACTATTGCAAATATTATTCTTACAAGTAATTAAAAGCTTCTCTTCATCAACCCTAGATGAAGTTCAGAGATCTAAAACTCTATTAGATCCTTAGAAGCCACACCCACACTGAGAACACTACTCAACTGTCCTTGGAGAAACCCTATCTCCACTTGGAGAAACACTATCTCCACTTGCAAGAAAACCTTCTTACAATAGAGTCAACAATTACAAAGTTACTGCAGAAAACTAAACATTCACAAAGAGCTAGGAAAGAATTCACCTGATGATCTAAGAATGAAATGCATATGAATGAAAAACCTTAGGTTGAATGCAAACCAATTATGCAGAAGTGCTTTCCTAAGCCTTTGTGACAGAACAAGTTTGCTTCACTAGCACCTTAGTGACCCATGAATGAATCAATGGAAGCAAGACTCAATGAACCCAGAATTTGCCTTTGTGAAACCTTAGAAAGCTCAGAATATCGAAAAGTTTAAGTTCAATCTCAATCTCTGTTCATTAT
>PYAF01000284.1:2713159-2741992 GCA_007407185.1 Glycine tomentella
AAACAAAAGCCATGTCACAACATAAATTTCTAAGAGAAGATCTAGTAGAGACTCCCTTTGATACTTCACCAATGATGTTATCTAGTGAAAGATCTCTTGTGGTTCTCCACTCTTTAGGCATTTGACTTGGAGTTGATGGACCTTCTTCAGCACTAGGTTCATTCTTTTCATTGATTGACATCTTCTCAAGTTGAACATTTTGTTCTATTTGACCTGCATCTTCATCACAAGCTTTTTCCTCTTTTGAGGGGTTAGACTCATCATAAATTACATGGACAAATTCTTCTATGCACATGTTTCTTTTATTGAAGACTCTATATGCCTTGCTTTGTAATGAATATCCAAGAAAAATGGCTTCATCAGCCTTTGCATCAAATTTTCCTAGTGATTCCTTTCCATTATTTAAGACAAAGCATTTACAACCAAAGGTTCTTAAGTGAGAAACATTGGGCTTTCTTCCTTTATACAACTCATAAGGGGCTTTCTTCCTTTATACAACTCATAAGGGGTTTTCTTCAATATAGGTCTTATGAGTAATCTATTTAAGGTATAACAAACAGTGTTTACAGCATCAGCCCAAAAATATTTTGGTAAATTTGTCTCATTTAGAAGTGTTCTTGCACCTTCTTCAAGTGATATGTTTTTCCTTTCCACAACACCATTTTGTTAGGGTGATCTTGGAGCTGAAAAATTGTGGTTGATTCCATTTTCCTCACAAAAATTTTCAAAATTCTCATTTTGGAATTCTCCACCATGATCACTTCTAATTGAGACAATTTTACATCCTTTTTCATTTTGAACAAGTTTGGCTAGTTTTTTAAAAGAATGGAAAGCATCACTCTTGGATTTCAAAAACAAAGTCCAAGTGAATCTAGAGAAATCATCTACAATAACCAATCCATAGTAATTGCCCCTTAAACTCATAGTTCTTGAAGGACCAAATAGATCTATGTGCAAAAGTTCAAGTGGTCTAGAGGTGGAAACAATATTTTTACTTTGAAAAGATGTTTTGGTTTGTTTCCCCTTTTGACATGCATCACATAGTTTTTCCTTCTCAAATTTGAGTTCTGGTAGGCCAATCTGATTGATCCATGCATTCATTCATTCATTCATTGATTTAACTAAGTTTTTTTCATGAAAATCAAACAAAGATTTTAACAATTACCTAAGGTTTTAATTTGAATCAAAGGTTTTTGGAAAAATGGTTTTCGTACTGACTTAATTGATTACATTGAGGATATAATCAATTATTTTGTTCTTAGTTCTTTCTGGAAAACCTTTCAAGAACAATGTAATCGATTACCTATCGGAATAATCGATTATTTGACCTTTGTTTTCATATACACTGCCTTGATGAACATGTTAATCGATTATCAATAGGTAGTAATCGACTACATTGCTATACATGATTTTAAGTCATGCTGGAAGAATCGATTACTAAGGAATAGTAATCGATTACACAAGCTAAAATGAAAAAGCCATCTTCCTGTCTTAATCGATTACCAAATTTAGTAATCGATTACACTATATGTAAATGCACATAAGATTTGACGCATTAATCGATTACTAAATATAGTAATCGATTACATAGTGCATTATGTTTTGTAAAGCTTCCTGGTTTAATCGATTACCAGAATCCGTAATCGATTACATAGTGTATTTTGATATTTTGAAGCTTCCTGTCTTAATGGATTACAAGATGGAATAATCGATTATTTTGTTCGTTACTCATGTCCAAAAATTGTGTTGAACACTTTAATCGATTACCAGTTTGATTTAATCGATTACATGAGTGAAATAATTGATTATATGGCGCGTTTAATCGATTACTGACAGTTACAAAAGTTTGTTATAAATAGAACCATGGCCCAGCTTGTTTTGTAACTTGATCAATTCGTATTCTGAGCATACACAAGCTTTCTAAACACGTTCTAAGTGATTTTACTAGGTTCTATGAGTTCTTGCTTACACTAAATCATTCATGGGTTTTTGAGTGATTCTTTAAAGCAAGAAGTCTCTTTCAAAGGTTAAGGAAGAAGATGTTCTGAGATTATTTTTGTCTTTCAACTTGAATTGTTCATTCATGTGCATGTCATTCACTGGATCATCAGGTTGTTTCTTTCCTTAACTCATTGATTGTAATTTTGTTTACAAATTTTGTTGTTTTTGGCTATTGTAATTGATTTCTTAAAGCTTGGGACTAGAGAAGGGTTCTCTAGCTTAAAGATCAGAGTAGTGTTCTCTGGATCTTTCTCCTTAGAAGTCTAATAGGGTTTTGGATTTCTGTTCTTTATCTAGGGTTGATAAAGGGGAGGTTTTTGTAAAAGCTCATAAGAATATTTTATAATAGTGGAACTCTAATTCAGTGTGAATTAGAAGAAACTGGATATAGCTTCATGATTAGAAGAAACTGGATGTCGCGCGGGGATTCACATCAGAAAACCCTTTTAAGGGTGTGGCGCGGATGGCGCCAGACCCACTGGAAAGTGGCACCTGGAGCGCCAGATCCACGCTGATGGCGCCATGATCTCTGGAATGTGGCGCCAAGAGCGCCAGAACGGCGCTGGTAGCGCCAGATTCTCTGGAGGTCCACGCCAGGAGCGCCAGAGGTGGCGCCAGGGGTGCCAGTTTTCCCAGCCGGCGCTGGTGGCGCCAGGTGTGGCGCTGAGGGCGCTAGAGTCTCTGGAAGCTGGCGCTGGAGGTGCGGGAGTGGCGCTGGGAGTGCCAGACCCACCGCCATTGTGGCGCGGAAAGCGCCAGAGCTCGGGCAGGGGCACTATATAAGGCCAAAAACTCAAAATTGAAGAAGAAAATAGTTTCTACTTCTTCCCCACGACCCCTAGCCTCCATTGGAGAGTATTCAAGCTTTTTAGGACCTTATATACTAGCCTAAACACATCCCTGTGACCTTTAATCTTAGTGAAACCCTTTGGAAAGCTATTATCCTTCAATTTCTGCTCTTGAAAACCCCTTTGAGTGAGAAGTGATTTCTCAGAGGAAACACTCAGAGAACTTGAGATTGGCGAGGACCCACGACATATAAAGGACGCTAGAGCTTGAGGAAGCTGTCCTGAGGTCTTTTGAGTCGTCACTGAGGTAAGATACTCAAGTTTCTCCGTTTAATTTTGATCCTAGGGGTTTCCATGAATAGTGACCCATATGAGCTGGGGCTAGAATTAGCTCAGGGTCTTGTAAAGAAACTTGTTTAGAGCGAGGAATAGATGAAGGATTAGCTTTCAGTTTTTGATTTTGATGACTTTGAATCATGGCTCTGTGTATGCCTGTGTGACTTGTGTAGAGTCACTTGTTGATGGTTCTCTGATAGGCTAGAGCCTTGATTGTGTTGTGCTGAGCCCAAGTGGCTAGTTAAACGAGACTTAGAGTGGAACTCAGTCCGTTCTAGGGATAGTTGAAGGAAAGGCTGAGGGAAGCTACGCCATGTATGAATGTGCATTGAGTCTGAATGACTCAGAGGCGTGGCTTTCAGTCTTGAGGGACCTTGTATGGTCTGTGAGAAGTCTAGTGCAGGCTTGTTCTGATTGAACCCTAGGATAGGGGAATTCTGCTATGTTATGATCTGTGATTGAATGCTGGATAGCTTGGTTTTGATATGAGATTCCATATGCCTTGATTAGGCCTTGATTGTGAGACTATTGGTGGCGGGAGCCACAGACCAGGGAAAGAACTGCAGAGTGATACTTTGCCAGGTAAGTTCAGTGTCCCTGGGGAGATGAATTCCCATCTTGTGTGCCACACCACACTCCGGGGGAGTGGTGGTCATTTCATGATGCATGCATTGGTAGTTGCATCCTCATAATGATATATGTATGCATCTGTGCTTGATTTGTGATGTGATATGACTGTGATAGATCTGTTGGCCAATAGATAGATATGGACCTCCCTAGGAGATGGTGGTTTCCTCCTAGCATGGCTGGCTCTTGGTTGAGGTAGCTCCCAGGGGATTGATTCCCACAGGCCAGGGGATTAGAAGTTGAGGTAGCTCCTTCTATTCTCGGAGGTACCATATGTTGTGCGTCCATGCGAAGGGTTAGCACCCAATGGGATGGCACAAGTGTGAGTTCCGGACTCCCACTGATATAGACGTTGAGGTAGCTCCGCCAGGCGTTGAGGCAGCTCCGCCATGTTTGTATGCTATGCTTATATTGTTATGAGGGCCAGAGGGCCAGGCCAGTGGGCCAATTACTTGTGATTGCCTGATGTATGTGTTATGGAAGTGGGCCAGGGTGGAGGAGAAGCTCCATGGACCCTGAGCTTATTGAGATGTGTTATCTCACCCCGTGTGGGGATTTATGCTTTTCAAGTGACTCTTCCGGACGAAGAGAGCAGTCTTAGGGTAGGAGGGCCGAGTAGAGACGTTTCTGCTTGGCTGATATCAGCAGATGGAGCTTGTAGGCTCATTTTTTATTCTTTTGGTTATATGTTGTAACCTTGAGAAGGGATGGTGTGTGTGTACACCAGATGATGATTGTATAGTTCTGTATACCCTCTGTGAGGGCTGATATTCTTTTGTATCACACGATGTGGTGTGAGTACTGATGTATATGCTTGTACAGAGCTATGTATGATGTGTATATGAGATTTTCTCTCCTGAGTATAGATGTTGTATATGTGATAAATCTGCCTAAGTCTAGTAGTTATCTGTCTTTATGAGTATGTTATGAGAAACTGGATCAGCAGGGGTGTGCCAAATGTGCCTTGTGTGTGAATTTTATGTGATTTGTGTTATTCCATACATAATGAATCAAGAAAAGAGATTATGTGCGTCCGCTGAGTTTTATAAACTATGTTTTAAGCGCTAAACTGATATTATTAATGATAACACGTCGGAGGCCTACGGGGTGTTACATGAACCAGTATAAATTGCTTGTGTTCTTATTTCTTTATCTCTATACTCATCTTATTCATTGTCTTTAATTCTTTGAATCATATTCATTGTTCAACAAGTTCAATTTTGAGACATTTGATTGAGTAAAAGGTTTCTTGGTTTTAAAAGTGATAAAGATCCTGAAACTCTGATTTAAATTTGATTTTAAAATGTCAAGGTTCAACCAATTCAACCCCCCTCTTGGTTGTTGTGAAATATTCCTATTATTTTCATTACCATTATCCGTAATCGATTACATAGGCCATTTGGTAAAACCCTTTTTTCTGACTTAATCGATCACCAAAACTCGTAATCGATTACACAGTTCATTTTGTGAAATTGTGCCTTTTTCCTTAATCTATTACAACTCGGTTTAATCAATTATTTTGCTTGTTACTGGAACCCAGAAACCTCCTTGAACATTTTAATCGATTAAGTGATACATAAGCGTTTTAATCAATTATCTAGCGCGTTTAATCGATTACAGTTAGTTACAAAACAGTTATAAATAAGTTTGACGGCTTGGCTTGTTTTCTAACTTGACCACTTTGTATTTCTGAGTATACATAAGCCTTCTAAGTCTTTCAAAGTGATTTTCTGAGTTCTATTACTTCTTGCTTCATTCAAAACATTCATGGGCCTTTGAATGATTCTTGAGCAAGAAACTTTTCAAGGTTACAGAAAAACATGTTCTGATTTTGTTTGCTATTCAACCTGACTTGGTAACTCATGTGCATTACATTCATTGGATCATCAGGTTGTCTCACTGCTTAATCTTTGGATGTAAATTCATTTTGAATTTCTGTTGTAATTGTCTATTGCAAGTGAGTTCTTCTTGCTTGGGTCTAGAGAAGGGTTCTCTAGCTAAAGAACAAAGTAGTGTTCTTTAGTTCTCGCTCTTTAGAAGTCTAATAGGGTTTTAGATTTCTATTCTTTATCTATTATTGATAAAGGGAGATTTTGTAAAAGCTTGTAAGAACAAAAATTTATAATAGTGGAACTCTAATTCAGTGTGAATTAGAAGAAACTGGATGTAGCTTCTGTTGTGAAGTGAACCAGTACAAATTGATCGTGTTTTTGTTTTTCCATCCCTATTACTCATCTTGTTCATTGATTCTTTGATTCATATCCATTGTCCAACAAGTTATGTTTTGAGCAACTGATTTCTTGGGGCTAAGTTATTTGATTGAGTAAAAAGATTTCTTGTTTTTGAAAGTGATAAAGATCCTAAACTTTGATTTGAATTAATTTTAAAATACCAAGGTTTTAACCAATTCACCCCTGCCCCCTCTTGGTTATTGTGAGTATTCCTATTATTTTCACAATATACTTTGGGCTTATCATTGTTCACACCAGACAACTACTAACAAGACTTCTTTCCAACTCACATACGACACAGACGCCAAGATCCCCGTTGAAGTCAGCAAACCATCGACAAGGAGGATGTTGTTCCAAGAACAACACAATGAAGAAAACATGAGGGTGGAACTAGGGACAAAGGACGAAGTCCAGGAAATAGCTAGAATAAAAAAAGAGGCCACCAAGCTCCGTGTAGCAAGAAGACATAACACCAAGATTCAACCTCGAACCTTTCAACCTGGCAACCTCGTATGGCAAGTCCAAGGTGAAGCCCAAAAAGTATCTCATGCGGGAAAGCTTGGACCCAAATGGGAAGGTCCATTCGGGGTCGTCACAAGCCTAGACAATAGAGCCTACAGGCTACAAGAACTAGATGGTAAAGTAATTCCAAGAACATGGAACGCTACCCATCTAAAGTTATATTTCAGTTGACCTGCTGCAAGACCGGATGATGTATTCTTTTCCTACTCGTGTCTTTTGTCCTAAGAAAAAATCAGGGTTTTGGCTTGAGAGGTTTTAACGAGGCACATCCAGGGAATAAAAGGGAATTTCTACTCAATTTCTACATCGAATAAAATGCATCTCCTTTTAAATTTTATTTACTTATGTCAACTCTCCAAAGGTTTGCAAAACCCAAGGTCCGTCCTTGGTGAACCTCGCCAAAACCTAGGACAGACGAGTTCCTAGTCGATCTCCAAAGGCTCGTAAAACCCAATGTCTACCCTTATTGAGTCTCGATCTCCAAAGGTTCACAAAACCCAAGGTCTGCCTTGGTGAACCTCGCCAAAATCCAGGACGGACGAGTTCCTGGTCGATCTCCAAAGGCTCACAAAACCCAAGGTCCGCCCTTGGTGAGTCTCGGTCTACAAAGGTTTGCAAAACCCAATGTCTTCCCTTGGTGAACCTCACCAAAATCAAAGACGGATCGGTTCCTAGTCGGTCTCCAAAGGCTCACAAAACCCAAGTTCTCTCTTGGTAAGTCTCGGTCTTTCAAAGGTTTGCAAACAAAAGATCTGCCCTTAGTGAACCTCGCCAAAATCCAGGACAGACGAGTTCCTGATCGATCTCCAAAGGCTCGCAAAACCCAAGGTCCACCCTTGGAGCACAAAACCCAAGGCACACTTGATGTATGGCTGTGATGTAGCTCTGATGTATAGCTGAACCCATAGTCATTAGTTTTCCCAAATCTACCTTGCATTGAAACCCAATCTCCAAGCAAACTTCAAGAACACAAGAATTTAGGGTTGTTTTTAAGCTTTTTAATTTAGCAATGGAAGATGGAAGAAAGGTTAGGAATGAAGATTGATGGCACCATGGAAAAGCTCTCGAATAAGCCTAGGAAGAATCACTACAATAGCATTAAGAAGCCATTTATAAGACTCAAGAAGTTCTTACAAAGGAAGAGAGAAACTCTCACATCAATTTTCAGAATTGTATTAATGAACCAAAGTTAGTTACAATCAATTTTGGACCAGCTTATATAGGCCACGAAATTACACATCAAATGTCACTAAATGTAAGGAAAATGCAAATTGAAATGAAGCCAAAATGAAGCTTGAAGTGCAAGCTTATCCTAAAGCGACTCTTGGCTGACCCAACATGTGTAGTGTAGTTTTTATGCTGAAGTAATCGATTAATTCATCCTTGTAATCGATTAAAACATAGTTTTTTACATTTTACAGGCTTGTGTAATCGATTACAACTATCTGGTAATCGCTTAAAACAGACAGACACTATTTTACAAAGTGCCTTCGTAATCTATTACAGACAGATGGTAATCTATTAAAACAAACACGACTTCTTTTGTGTTTGCACTGAATTCTTGTGCTTCTTCATGCTTGTCCAAAAGATACAAGTTAGTTTTGATGTGGTCTCGAAGGACTTGAATTCTAGCTCTTGTCATGGGTCCTTTAAGGTTCACCAAAGGAAGTTCGTCAAGCTCTCCTTCTAGACCTTTAGCTTGCAATGGACCTCCATCAACAGTCTTGGTAAGCCCACTCCTTTGGAACTACAACGAGCATAGTCAAAGGTTTAGTCATTTATCCTCGAACATGAAGTGGAACAATACACCACTAAATTGATCAGCAAAAACTTCAATTAAGTGGAGTTCAAACATTCTCCTCATAAACGTTAGGGGAGAAGCTCCACAAAACGAAACGAAGCGTCATCATGTGACTAACAAGACCTTTAATCAGGTTGAAAATAAACTTGACATGATTTTGTGTCATCTAAAATTCTCAATTTCAATGAAGGTTACCACAAAGACATCATCCACGTCAAAGCAGCTTATCCTTACCATTATGGAGCATTGCATAAACAAATGACAACAACATACAAGGCAAACAACAAAGAACAACAGAGAAAAATTTCGTCAACAAAGGGAAGCATTTGTATTAAAAGAGAACAATTGTTAGAGTTACAAAGCCTTCACGGACCCAAAATCAAACAAAACAAAAATACAAAGAAAAAAGGGCAGCCTAGACATCGACCCCAGTGTTTACCCCTCTTTGGCTCCCTCCTCCATAGCAACAGAACACCGTCCATCATATCCTTGAATGGGTCAAAAAGACCCAAGTCAAAGACCTTGGTGAAGAACCCGACCTACCTAATGGCCTTGTGAAAACCTTTTTCATGCTGCTCCAAAACCTCCTTCTTGTAGATGATTAGCTCCTCTTCAAGTTCCCTGTGGGCTTCCCTCTCTTCCGACGCCTTGAGCTCGGACTCCCCCAACCTAGACTCTGACTCCTTTAAACGAATCTCCAGGTCGGCAACATCCTTGGACAGATTGTCCCTCTTTATAGTAGCACTCTCAGCCTTGCCAGGCTAAGTCCTTCTTCTCCCTCAATAGTTCCTTGCAACAATCGACCAGATCGTCACCATCCAACTTGGTGCACAAAAGCTTGGCCAAGACACCGCCAACCTTGGCAGACAACTGGTTGTTGGACTTAATAGCCTCAGTAAAGGCTACCATGACGTTAACCACCTTGAGACGTTCCATCCTCCATATGGTGTGAGCAGTGGCCCTCCACTTGGTGACCTCGGCCTCTAAGGATGCCACTCTACTGAGAGCCCCTTGGTGTCTCTACTCATTTTCCTCCATAATTGTCAGACTTCTCTGGATGAAAACCTTCGTGGACTCATTGGCATTATGAACCCTAGCTGACCGGATGAGATTCTTATCAAAAGGAGACACAAAGCCAATCGGAGTCTTTTGTTCTGGCTTGTAGCCCATACTCCACAATGAATTGGAATCAAGCAAAGTGTAAAGGTGATCAAGAGAGACACGGGGCGAGAAGCAAAGGAGAGCAGGGTCGACACCAGAACAGTAAATGAGGGAACCGATGGAGGTGAAGAGGAAGGAGACAACACCTCAGGAGCACTAGTAACCTCTACATCAACGCTCAACAAGGGCATAGTCGTGGTGGATGAAGAAGCCATGACAGGGCTAGTCGAAGAGACCAATAGATTGGTCACGGCAGCAGGGGAAGCAGAAACCCCATGGGCAGGTGAGCAAGGGGGAGTTGTAGAAGCAAAAGCAGCAACAATTGCCTAGACGACCAAAGATGCCACAGGCAAACCCTTAGAAACAACAACAAGAGGGCCACTTGAACTTGGAAGCAGCCTACCTCATCGCACAGAGGCTAAGAGTGGCCCTCGACTTCTTGCAGCCAGACGTCCCAAATTCGTCATCTCGCTTCCTCTTAGCCAAAACAGAGGAAGGCATGCTAGGGGAAGCCTCAACAATCTCAACACCAATAAGGTCAACCCCAGCAATGGGTCAACCCTCTCCAACAAAAGTGTTGACAGATGAAGGTGGCACAGTCCCACCAGCAAGTCCAGCATGTTTTACTAAGGGCCTCCAAGGGAAATCGCTCATTATACCTGCAAAATGACAAAAACACAACAATTGTTAATTCGGGCTAAAACCCCCAGACACAGAGGAAGACAAGGCAAAATAATTTACCGTCCAAGGCAGCGAGAGGATCATCCGCTGAGAGCAAATACAAGATGGCTTGCACATCCAACGAAGTCGATAGTTGCTCCAATATCGCCTTGTCCATCCTCTCTACAAGGGTCAACAGATCCTCATCGAAAGACTTGAACATGGTAGGATCCGACTGCCAGTAGAACAAGAAGCGGGGCTCCCCGTCCCGGGTGAACATCAGTGGCAACCCATCAGCCAGGACATCAGTAGCCCGGATCTTGAAAAAGAGGTCCTTAAGTGACAATACACATTCGATTCAAACTCGAATAGTTTCTTTGACACACTGTTCAAGGAAACCCATCCTATTTTGCTTGTCAACTTCATCTAAAAGAAGTATAGGAACACTGACACACTGGGTCATATGTTGAAGAAAGGGCACAAGATCTCAAAAGCCCTCACCATAGCCCAATTATTGGGATGAAACTGGGAAGGGAATTGTTCAAGTGCTCAAGTAGAGCACACTAAAAGGAGTTCAGAGGAAGAATCCACCCCATCATTGGTACATAAAGAAAAGGGCGGACAACCTAGCTCCACCCTAAAAAAAGGGAAATCATCACTCCCATAGGCCTAACGGCCACCTTGTAGGAGTTTTCGAGGTTAGCCAACCTAAGTTGACTTCGAAGAGCAACGATACTCGCTGTAGAGAAGGTTAAGGAATGATACTTCAGAACATCGCTCATCACCCACTCGTAGCCAATGACGAATGGAGGGGATGACGGCGACCTCTCACGGAAGCCTTGACATCCCCTCCATCACTTTTTCTCACTCCCCCTGAAGTGGAAGTGGGAAGGATCAGGGTAATTGAAATGAGTTCCCCATCCCAGAGGCCAGCAAAAGGTCGCACCCTCTCTGAATAAAAGGACTCCCTGTCGGAGGTTCCATGGTGTGTATCCTCTTCTGAGGAGTTGCCAATGGAGATGACCTTTTGATCTACCAGGGGTTGCTGAATCGAACCTTTGAAATCACTACCGCCTAGACCCATGGCAGAATCAAAGATGAAAGACAGAGACACGTTTGAAAAGGGAAGTACCTTGCAGGAAGAGAGATGATTGAAAGGAGAAAGGGGAAGTCACAAAGCAAGGAAGGATCTAGAAGGGGGGAATTAGAAATGCAAAAGTGGCAATGATAAAAAATCTTTGAACATCCACTCCATGCCACAATGCAGGTCCACTCACCCACTAACCGTGTCTCCAATACGTGCCCACTCCACGAGTGAGAAATATGCAAGAGTACTGCACGTGCGCCGTACTCACCTGTGGCTAAGAACAAGTGAAACACTTGCCTTCAATGCATTCTCCAATGGTCAGACAAGGGCAAATTTGTCAAGTATGGATACTCCATTTGCCTAACATGTTCGACCTCGTTGCACAACAAAAAATCATGTCTTCCCTGAACAACTTGATAACAACAACCCAGACAACACTGGTCCAGGCTGGGGGGCTTGACAAACCTATAACTCTCTCACCTGTCGAGGTTATCACCATTGACATGAACAACATTTGTTCCTACTCGTGGGCTCGATAAACTTGCGACCCTCCTACTTGTCAAGGCTACTACCTTCGACATCAGACAACCTTCATCGACACTAGAGAACCTCTTTAGTCCGCAAGCTGGCTCAGAGTTTGGGGGGCTTATGTACTGTCCAGAGTACACAAAATACACATGGCAATTTACGTGGTGATCCAGCACACACGTCAACCCTCCATGTCAACCTTGGCACAAGAGCACAGACATCTCGCCCTCAGTAGTCGGGCTGTTGGGCCAACAGGTTATCTCAACGCCTTATTATTCAAAATATTAACGATAATGTTGTAACCTCCTTATCAAGTGACAGGTACTCAATTATCTACAAGGAACACATTATCTATAAGGTACGCATTATCTATAAGCCTAATTGTCTGTAACTTACAATTATCTATTAGTCTTTATCTACAGGCTAATAATTATTTACAAAGGTTGTTACATCACTGTAACAACCCCGACATATGAGTACAGGTTCCATCTCACTCTTTTCATTGACTTTTCTCCATTAGCTCTCTTACTTACTTGAGCCTCAAAGTCTTTTGTTTTGCAGGTCCCCCCTCTTGTCCTCTTAACAAAGCGAACTCAATGTCCGACGTGCAAGATCTGGAGCCTACTAGGCCACGTCCACCCTAGCGTGAGCTACTTCCAGATTTTGGCAAGTACAACTTTAAACACAAAATCTCCACTTGTAACATCCAAAATTATCAAAAAAACATTAAAAACTATCTTTTTGGTTTCAAAAATGATTTTATACAATTTATTTATAAAGAAACAATTATTAACATAAATTCTATAGAAAAACTAGGATAATTATTCACAAAAACAAGGTGTGAAAAACAATTATCGAAATATCCCAAACTTAAACAATTGTTTGTCCCTAAGTAATACAAATCCTACTAAGGTTGATGAAAATTATTCACACACAATAATGATCAAAACCATCAAGCACATAGACCATCACAATGAGATTGTAATTTATGAATGACTAAGGGAATCATATGTACAAGAATGTTCACAAGGAATCATCAAAATTGATGGAAACAAATTTTCAGAGATTGAGGAACATGACATCTTATGAATGAGAATTCACTACTTGCATGGCCCCTCACATTCAAGTGTTTCACTCAATGTAAGATTTGCCAAGGTCATCAGTTCCACTCATTCACACATTGAAATGTCTCAGCTCAACTTTGTTTTTCATAAAACAATATCACATAGAACCATGAACCATTAAGGGCTTTCAGGCTTGTAACTTGGTTGGACTTGAAACAAATATTTTTGTTTTCCTAGACAATCAAAATCATACAAGGATCAAAGAGAACAAGTAAATGTGCAAGTTTTGACATAAGCACTCACCTATGCTTTCCAATTTTTTTCCCAACCAAGATTCTATTTTTTAGTGTGAATTTGACACTCTTTTATTTCTATCTTTTGCTTTTTATTTTGCTTTTTTTTATATTTGAGAATCTTGGTTTCTTCTTCCAACCTTGCCAATTTTGAATTTATGAAAACTTTTCCATGTGGTGAAACCACCCCAAACTTATGCCAAAACTTTATCTTAAAAGATTGCTCTCCTATCACTAAGATGAGAAAAACAATTATTTTTCTCATTGGGTTTTTACTGAAAGGTTTTCACAAGAAAATATTTTTATTTTTATTTTTGGCTCAAAAAGGATTCAAGGGTTAAAATTATAATATATTTGGTTGACTTTTTGGTTTAGAGGCTAAAATGAAAGAAGGAACAAATGCCTTGATCACTTTCATGTTCTATGTGAAATCCTAATGACATATCATTTCAAACAAAGGGACTAGTAACATTTTTATTTTTAAATTTGGATTATTTTTTTTTATTTTTCTGTCATATTAGTTTTCTATGGAGACACATGTCTTGCCATGGAGAACTTTGTAAATATTTATGGTTTTCTACTAATGATCTCGCTACAACAGAGTAGGATTCATTATGACAATTGTGTTGTGCAAAATCAATTTTATTTAAGCCAACAAGGAATTGATTTAACAAATCGAACTTAATAATGTTTTAATGAACTTAATGAAAATTTATAAATCATTAATTACCTTATAACATTTAATTTCACTAATTAAAGTCATTGCAACCTCATTAGTAAGTTATTTGTGACATTAAAAGACTAATTTTTCGTTCTAGTAAAAAGTTTCACATATTTACCATAATGTCATTAATGTGTTGTTCAAATCGCTTCCCTCTAACAGTTTGACCAAAGTGAGTGGAATGTTTTACTTTTCAAATTTTGAATTTCCCTCCATAATTTTTTAATGTCTATACTTAGCCATTTTTTAAGTAATACTTTTTAAAATTATTTTCCATGTTTTTTTTTCTAATTACTTAACTCACATTTTCCTTATTTAAAATGAATAAATCCCATATTAAATGATAATTATATCACACAAGCACAAATTTATTGAGTTGTAATTTTTAGGGTGTTATAAATACGCACCTAAATGCAATTTTTCACGTCAAATATGGTAAAATGACACAAAAGCTTAAAATAAAATACATTTGAAAGTTGCAAATCTACATATATGGCACAACACCAAAACAAAATGCTATTTAATCAAATATGAAAAATCATATTTTATTCAAACCAATGCATTCAAAAGTAAACAAACAAGACTGCATGAAAATCATTATTATCTAGTACTTGGTAAGCAAGTAGCTACATACCTTGTACTCTGAGATACACAGAAAACCTAAATATATAACAAACATATAGGCACAAATTTAAGCCAAAGTGAGGTCCCATTGAACATTGTTTATGGTTCAAGACCATGGCAACACCTATAATTAACAGAAGTTACCTCCATTGAACGCCCACACTCCATATTTGGGCACGGTATATGAGCCAATATATCCGTGGGGTAGTTAGAAATTTCACTATGTTCACATTTTTTAGGACAATCCTTAACCTTGATGCTCTCATAGTACTCTTTGAAGGCCACATCAAAGCTCACTTCTTCATGCAACTTCCCATGCCATATGCCAAAATCTCTAATTGAGCGACACATGGCCTCCCCTTGACCAAGGAGCTTCACATTGTAGCCTTTGCTAAGAATGACCCATCCCTTGGGGTCTTGTTTGAGGAAGAGCAACCTCTTTATCTCTCTTGTTGCAAAGTCTTGCACCCCTTGGTCACCACCCTTTATCATTTGTTGCTTCCTGCTTGCAAGCAAGCTATCAATAGCGATCCAAAAGCGTGGCACAACCTTAGGGTCTTCCTTTCCTAGTTGGTATGACTCTATTGTGATGTCTATTTGCAAGCTGATTGAGTCAACAACCCTCTTCAATTTCTCCACGGCTGTTGTGAATTCTTGGATCCACATTGTGTCCGTGCCTCCATAGATGAAGAGATAACGATCCTCCTCGATCTGATTTTTGCACATTATATATATATATATATATATATATATATATGTATGTATGTATTAGATCATTACAATTTGAATGATATATGTTTGCAATTTGGGTGATTATAAAATTTTTATAAGCGCTAACTAAACAATACAAGTTTTATATTTAGAATAAGTACATTATGTGTCTATATATATATAGAGAGAGAGAGAGGAGAGAGATATATACTGATAATATAAAGAAATTAAGCAATGCTATTTCAAATGAATGTTAGGTTACACAAATTGCACAAATAAGTTATGTGGGTCAATTTTTTTAAAAATAAATACTACATTAAATATTTAAATAAAAAAATACTCTTTTGACACAAATTACATTCATACAGATTTTATGAAATTATTTTCATACTATTGAACATTTACCAAAGTGATTTTATATTCTCAATCAATCATAAATCACCATATATGATTCACTAATTAACTTTTATAATAATTGTTTTAAAAGCCATCAATAGTAGTAATTGTAATTGGCCATTAATCCACACACACATATATTACCATATGCTATGATTTCAGCATTTAGTACTTACCAAGTCCCCTATTCTTGGGTTAAGCTTGGTCATTTCAGACCAGAACCAGTTCCATTGCTGAGTAAGCCGGGTGTGATCAGAGGTTCTGAAAGGAAATCCATCGATGCCCCACACAGATATAATTTGCTTTGTATCAATGTTCTCCACCCTACCTTCAGGACTTATCAATGGGATAATAGACCTTTCCTTGTAGTTAAACACCTCTTTGATCAGCTTGATGCCAGTTTCGAAATTGAAATGTTTAACAACGTACCATCCAAACTTAGTACGCTGCAATTTAGTTTCTAATGTTTTTCTACGTTCCTCATTCCACTCATCGACAATGGGGATCCATAAGATCTTGTAATCCTCCTTCCTGTAACCTTCTACCTCTCTTGGTTTCTCCTTCAATTTCTCGTATATCGATTTTAGAAGCAGAGTCTCCTCTTCAATGCTATCAAGGCCAGAAATAAATAACAACACATGCTTTTTCTTGAACTCTTCAATTTTAATCTGTCACAGTAAAAATACATTAAACTCAAGAAAACTTTATTACTTTAATTAGAATGCAGATTTTACACTATCCAAGTGGCTAACCTGTTCTCCAGTGAGAACATTAAAAACACTCTGTCTTGATTCCCTGTTCTCTCCGGAGATGATGAGTGCTTTCAAAACCTTTACAATATCTTTACCAGTATGAATCACAATATTCTTACGCCTGGTGTAGTCTTCTATTCTCCCTGCAATTTGCACGCATAATATCTTATTACAGATGAATTTCAATTCAGCATGTTTGTTAGTTTAGAAATTCTTATAGGAAGAGAAAGGTACGAAGCAAGTACAGAACTAACCTATCTCCCAGCCACACATTTCCAAATGTTCCTTAAAATTTCTTAGAATGAGGTCAAGCTTGTTCTCAAAGTTTTTTGATAATTCATGTTTGTGAATCCTGAATAAAGCAATTCCAATAATTAAATTTCACTTTAAAAACAGTTAAATTTGTTCGATTTGTTATTTGAATAATAAATGTTACAGTACATATTAAAGTGAAAAAGTTATTTTTAGTCTCTAATAGCATTTGAACATAAGACTAAAATGGGATTTTTTTAAAAATATTAGATAGAATAAAAAGATTGATTTTAAATTTAGAAAACTAAAAATAAATTTAATATAAATTTGAGAAACTAAGAAATAATTTTTAAAAAATATATTATGCATGATCATTAAATTTTTTTTAATATAAAATTAAAGTGCAAAAACAATGATAATATGAATTAAGCCTTACTTATGATCAGTGGTAAAGTCATCAATTTGGCCGGTACAAGTGACAAAGGTGAAGATTGCCCAGTACACAACAACAGGGATCTCATGCAAAGTTTCTGCCAAGGTAGGCACATCCTTTATGTCATACCCTGCACTAGTAAGCCTCTTCCACTCAGTGATGCACTCAATCACTTGCATCACCTTCTTCACCACACTGTTGAAGAAAGTGAGATGCTGTGTGTTGTGCTGAATCATTAGAATTCCATTCAAATCAGCTAATGATTTTTCAGACATCTGATATTGTGTGGTCAAGGGAAGGTACAAGAATTTCCCATATTCTAAGGCAAAAGCTGCTTGAACAATAAGTGCTTTTGCATCCCAGGAATACGCTTTCAACTGTTCCAGAATCAACATTGTTGTGTGGTGTGCGTAATGATCACCACGAGCTGTGCACACCATCTACAAGTCCAAATGAATTTTAATTTTGATATGTTGTTGATATAAATTTTTTTATGTTATCAATCAATTAAAACTTGCTTAAATATAATTATTATAAAAAATTAATTAATTGAAAACTGCTTAAGGTAACACTGTTTAGATAAAAAAATAAATAAATATTTCTTCAATAAGTAGTGTCTCTGTGATTGCATGCAGCCAGATTTTACTTAGATATGTAAGATTGTAAAGGTTAATAAAGAGAACGGAATATTTCCTTGTTGTAAAGTGGAATCTATTGAAGAGATTCGTATGATATGTCAATTACACACTTGGACAACATGAATAATTTTTCTTTTAGTAACATTAAAATAGTTGTTTGAAACTCAACTTTGCACAATTCTCTCAGGAAATATAATAATTTGTCTTTGTAGAGGAATAAAAGATTATAGTTTACGTATATAAGGTTATGTTATGTATATATTGTAGTTTTATATTATTACCTAATCAGAATTGAATGATAATTTATTGACTTTTAAAAAATATCTTCAAAATTATATTATTTTAATTTATGATTGGATAATAATATAAGTACACCTACTCATAGTTTAATTAAATTTCTTGTTAACACCAAGTAGAAAATTAGCAACAACCTGGCAAGCAATTCGCTTCAGTTTGGCAGTAAGCTGTTGGGAAGTTATGGTCGTGTCTTCTCTGAACCGATCACTGAGTTGGCTACCCTGTGGCAGAAAATCATGTAAACTAACGACACATTGATAAATATTACTTACAGTTTATTGAGATACTCATCCATTAGAATTAATATAAATTTACTTGTTTGATTTTATAAAAAAATTACTTTGAATTTTTTTAAAATATTTTTTAATTAAGTTACACATAATTTATTTTTTCAAAATTAGATATCTTTTGGTGTACATTATTTTCAATTAGATAGACATAACTCAATGATGTATATGTTCGAATATATTGAATGGGTACCAGGGGTACCAAGGCCAAATACATAGTAAACTTTACAAATAAACACCCAAGGTTAGATTATATTTATTCCGAAAAGATAGGATAAACGGGTATATATATGTTGGTCCAAGTGGTAAGAATTGAGTCGATGAAAAAGGTTGACACTAGAATGGCTTCTATTCCCTTAAATAAGTCTACTCATAGCTTTTATTAGTAGAAACTTAGCGTGTTTTTTAGACATGGAATGTTTCATAAAAATGACATAAACATAAACCAGATTTAAATTATTCAAAAAAATATAAAGTAATAAAGTAAGACGAATTATTAATTAATCCATTTGTTCATGCAAGACGTAGTAAAGGGTGTAACGAAATTAATTACCATAGCAATCACAGTGTCCGTGATTTCAATGGAGTGGTTGATAACGCACGAGGCAACGGTGTGAAGAGATGTTACATCGCACTTCTCAACGCAATGAAAATGGGTTCGGTAAACATTATCCAGAATCTGTTCGTCACTGAATTCAAATGGGTTTTGAAGCAAACTCTTCCCTTGCTGCACATTAGTGCTTGAAAGTGACTTGGACATGGTGGTGTGTGTGATTCACCCTACAGATATCTTACAAGTCAATTTCAAAGTAAACGATGCCTCTTTCACTTGAACTGGCTTATTTATAGCTAGCAAAAAGCATAGAGCATGACTTTACGATGCCTAGGTAAGGGCCCATATAGCACAATAAAATGATTCGCTTAAGCATAGAAGGAACTAAAAGCATTATTGATATTATATTATGATTATGATTATCAAAACAAGAAATCATCTATCTATGCAACTAATTAGCTAGTGTTAACTTTTCTCCTGTATGATCCCTATGCGAGGAAAGTTGAAAATGAATAATGTTGCTTTCATTGGAATTTTTATAGGGTAAATAACTATTTTTGTTCATGAATGTATAAAATGTTTATAAATTTGTCTTCAAAAGATGAAAATTCAAATTTTAGTCTTCAAAAGTGAAAAAAGTGCGACAAATTCATTCATATATTAACTTTCATCTATTAAATAGATTTTTTTTGTAAGAGTAAACTTAAATGACTGTGCATTTTTGTTTGACTCTTATATTATTTTGGATAAGGTACCGTCACATTAGAAATTTCAGAGCAACAAACATATTATGCATATTAATCAATATTACACTTATTATTATGTTTGTTCTAACTTTCTCTATTGTTTTTAGTGTTTATTGTAATGTTATGCTTGCAATGATAAAAAAGGAGGAAAATGAAGATTAAATTATATTTTACCCTTAAATGAAACGAAATTTGGAGTATGATAAATTAGTCAAATAGAAACTTATTGACATTTTTGTCTAATCTATTTAGCAGTTATGTTGACAATCCTTTTATGATATTTTTGTTCCTTTATATCACATAGGCTCTTTTATTAATGATAATGGACGAAAGTTAATATATGAATAAATTTATCACACTTTTTTTACTTTTGAGGATTAAAATTTAAATTTTCATCTTTTGAAAATAAATTTATCAATATTCTACGTATTCAAAGATAAAAATGATTATTTATCCAATTTTATAATTTACTCCATCATGCCTTCTTCATGGTATTAAAAATGATGGGTAACGTTTACTACTAGACATTTTTTAAGGAGAAAAATGAGGTTATAAAAACGCGTTGCACTTTTAGGATCGATCATGCCTACAAGAAAAGAATCGTGCTATAACAGTGTAATTTGTAAACATTATACAAGGATACTTGTCTTGATAACGGAAACATATGGATGAATAAATATAAATATATAAAAAAAATTATTAGTAATATATATATATATAGAAAGTGTTACTAAAATTATTCTCTAATATACTCTTTTAAATATAATCTCTATTATTAACTGAATGTCGTTGAAAATGATAATTCTTTAAATGTTTCACTTCTAATTATTTAATGACTCTCATATTATTTTATAATTTTATTATATTTTAATTAATAGTAAAATATGTTAAAAAAATGTATTCCTAACTGTCTGTAATTTTTTTTTTTTACAAATACTGTTTGTAAATATAATACCCTGAAACATCCAATAAAGTATAATGTACGTCCAATTGCCAAGAATGATGCTATCATAGCAATCAGGTTAGAAATAAGAGCATAATATTGTGATAATTGAAGTATTGACATGTTTTCCAAAAGCAACTAGTGAAATGAGATTGAGAAAGGGAGTGAATTTCACTTTTGGATTTGGTTTTTCTGAAGATTTTTTAAAAATATTTCTTAACAAAAATACCTACTTAATTTTAAAGGTTAAATATTTTTTTAATCATTTAGTAAGTTGATGACTTGTTGGTAATAGGTTACAGTAATTTTTCATTGCACTAATTTGTGAGATTTCAAATTTCGTTTCATTTAAGGATAAAATATAATTTATTCCTATTTTTACCTTTATAAGTATAACATTACAACAAACACTTAAAAAAGGGAAACAAATATAAATTAGAAAAAAGATAATAATAAACATAATATTGATTAATAAGTATAATATGTTTGTTATTCTAAAAACTTTGATATAATGGTAAAATTGTGTCTTAGGCTTTGTTTGGGAGTTAGGAGGGGAAGGGAAGGAAAGAGATTCAAGAGAAAGGGAGGGGAAGGAAAGGGGGGAAAATGAGAGAAGTTTCTTTCTCCTTGTTTAATTGGGAGTTAAAAATATATTTAGAGAGGGAAATAGAGAGTTAATAAAAAATTTTACAATTTTTTCCTTATTTAAAAAATTAATACATTCTATTTTTACACTGACTAGGGTAGAATAGTAATTTTATTAACACTGACTGGTATAAGATAATAATTTTAGTTACTTTTCCTTCTAAAAACCCCCCAAATAGGGGGGACAACAATTTTAAGGCTTTGGAGAATTTCAGGGGAGTTTTGAAAATCCTCAAATCTTTTCCCTCAAAAATTAAAACTCTCATATAAGGAGATGTCTCTACCTAAACCTTTCCCTTCCCTCCCTTTTCCTCCAAAATCTCTCTCCCAAACAAAGCCTTAATGATTTGTTATGTAGCTTGATTTAGTTTTTTTTTCATCCTTGTAAAAAATTAAATTCTTACAAATTATGTTTATTTTATTTTTTATCCTTATAACACTTTAGATAACATTTTTTTCATTATTCAAAATACTAACTAAAATGATTTAAGAACTTAAATTAAAATAGCCATAATTTGCAAAGACTAAAAATAAATAAAAAATTACAAAGACAGAAAAATAAATAAACGCTAAATTGTAAGAATTAAAAAATATTTAAAGTTAATTTTAATGCAAAATGTATACCGCAAAGGTTCAAATAATTTATACTTTTGTACATTACGAGAAGTAGGGGTGATAAGAATTTTTTTTATCTTTATACTATTTTAGTTGTGTGTGTAACTAATTATTTGGATTTTTTTAATTGATTATTTAGTTTGATCTATTCATTTGATATTGTGGAATGATGGGTTAGTGACACTCATATATCTGTCATGCATGTCATTTTAATAAAATGTTGTTCATTAAAAAGTTACACAGCTTTATTTAGGTTACAATATTACAATTTTAATTAAAAATACTTTATTAAGATCATATTATATTTCTAAAAAAACCATAGAGTTCAAAATTTAAATCAAGTGCAATTATATGGGCTAAGTGACTTCTTTTGTGTGTGTGTTTTTGAAGTTCCTTTCTGTGTGGTTGAATAATGGATAAGCCAGACTCAAATACTTCCTCTATGTTTTAAATAAAAATAATAATTATTCATTTTGATTTTACATATCTACAGGCAAAAAATTAAATATAATACAAATAAAATAAAAAATTAGGCAAATGGTGCAAGCTTCAAACAATTTGGGAAAATGGTGTAACCCAACACGCCCTAGCCAGGCATGTTTAAACACGCCCAAGCTAGGCGTGTTTGGGTCACCTTTTGCCTATAAATAGCCCTAAAATTTTCACTTTTTACCATTTCACCATCTCTCTAAAATTGGTCTGCCTTCTCTTTAGAGCTGAGGAGTGAATTTTCTTTGAAGCGAAGCCCTGTCGACAGCGAAGCCCTGCCAACAAGTAAGTAGATTTAACGATGGTGCATATTATTTAATATGTTATATTTTTTAATTAGAAATTTGTTAGGGCCATATGAACTTGTTAGCGACATATATGTTAGGCTTAATGTGGTTTAGGGCTTGGTTTAATGTGTTGTGTTCATGTTTTAGGGCTTGGGTTGAGATGTAGGGTTTATGGATTCCGGTTTAGGTTTAAGGTTTATGTTGTGATTAGGGTTTAGGGCTTGGGGTACATACTTAGGGTTTTTAGATGCCGGTTTAGGGTTTGGGGTTGATGTTGTGATTAGGGTTTAGGGCTTGGGATATAGATTGAGGGTTTATGGATTCCGGTTTAGGGTTTGGCGTTGATGTCATGATTAGGGTTTAGGGCTTAGGTAAAATACTTAGGGTTTATGGATTCCGGTTTGGGGTTTAAGGGTTGATGTTGTGATTAGGGTTTAGGGCTTGGGATACAGTTTGAGGGTTTATGGATTCCGGTTTAGGGTTTGGCGTTGGTTTAGGGCTTGGGATACAGATTGAGGGTTTATGGATTTCGGTTTAGGGTTTGGCGTTGATGTTGTGATTAGGGTTTAGGGCTTAGGTTACAAACTTAGGGTTTATGGATTCCGGTTTGGGGTTTAAGGGTTAATGTTGTGATTAGGGTTTAGGGTTTGGGATACAGATTGAGGGTTTATGGATTCCAGTTTAGGGTTTGGGGTTGATGTTGTGATTAGGGTTTAGGGCTTGGGATACAGATTGAGGGTTTATGGATTTCGGTTTAGGGTTTGGCGTTGATGTCGTGATTAGGGTTTAGGGCTTCGGTTACATACTTAGGGTTTATGGATTCCGATTTAGGGTTTATGTCTTATGGCGTGATTAGGATTTAGTGCTTGTGTTACAGACTTAGGGTTTATGGATTTCGGTTTAGGGTTTGGGGTTGATGTTATGATTAGGGTTTAGGTCTTTGGTTACATACTTAGGGTTTATGGATTCCGGTTGAGGGTTTAGGTCTTATGTTGTGATTAGGGTTTAGTTCTTCGGTTACAGAATGAGGGTTTATGGCAATGAAGAACCTAAACCTTTTTATCTCGACGGATATCTGCAAAGCTTTCATTAACTAATTAAATTCACCATAAATTAATGACAATTTATCAGCTATGATTTAATTAATTTGTTTATATAACAAAGTGTATATCTTTCTACAGAGATGCAAATAGAACAAAAGAATAATATTAGGAATCCCAAAGGATGTTGTACATAAACCATTGCTATAATACATACAGAGGAAGCTTACATATACACAATTCACAAAAACTGTTATACATACACTTCACTAACTAATATTGAGTAATTAGTTTTCCAATTCAAGTTTTGCCTTGGCAAGCGCTTCGTTAGCTGCAATTTTCTTTGCTTTTCTCTATTCACTTTGCTTCGTTGCCACTTCTGTTTGCTCAACTCTTTCCTTCAACGTTGCATCAGTGTCCAATATATTCCTTTTCAAATCACGAAGATGAGTCTCTATCTACAAGGTTTGTGGCATGAATACAAGTATAAATTATTATGACTGTGGTCCATAGCCAAAAAAGTAGCACCATTACTTAATACTTACAAGGACCAGTTATTGAATTAGTATAGAAATTAGGAAAAGTAATCAAAATGATGTTTGTGTTAGGGTTTATGGTTTAATGTTTTTCATAAGAAAACTTTGTTTGAATGATTTCTTAATCGTTAATATTTTGTTTACCATGGTTTTCAATCTTTGTATATGAAGATACTGATTAGATGGCTGATTCATCCTCCACCGCTTCATCGCGATCTGCATCCGATCATGAGGGTGAGCCCATGGATCCGACAGCCTATGTTGTCCCTACCCCATACAAGTGGGGCGCTTTGCGTAGGCGTATTCAGCACACGCACGTTTCACAAGTTTTATGGAACGAGGTCACACCTCGAATATTGAAGACTCGACGTGGTAAGATGACGGGTGGACCAGATCCCGACGATATACCCGATGTCGTTTGTGATATGTTGCGCGTAGCTAGGTTTCTTCATGTCGCACGCATGTGACATATTCAGGTATGCAAACATGCAACTATGAAACGAGTAAAGACTTGTTAATTCCATAAATGTACTGTTTAATAATTATTTTTTTATGGATGTTGGGCTTATTAGTGCTCTGGTTGAACGATGGAGGCCAAAGACTCACACCTTCCACATGCCACAGGGAGAGATGATCATCACGTTGGAAGACGTGGTTGGTATTTTGGGATTGCCCACGGAGGGCAATGTTGTTACTGGAGTGATGGTAGCTGATTGGGCGACCGTCATTGAGGAGCTTTTTGGTCACGAACCTAAGGAAGACACCAAATTGAGAGGGGGATATTTGCGCCTGTCTTTCTTTGATAGACATTTTGTGCATTGGGGTGAGGTGCATCCTGAATTGGTTCACGTGATGCGGTTTACGAAGGCTCACATTGCACAGCTTATTGGAGCATGGTTGCTGAGCAACCAATTTGGAGGTAGCATGATCGCAGCATGTTATATGTCATTGCTTGCAGGGGATTTCATGGACATCGGTGGATATAGCTGGGGCTCAGCTGTCCTTGCACATTTGTTTAGACAAATGTGCGAATGTACAGATCCAGCCAGGAGTGACATCGGTGGGTGTCATATGCTGCTTCAGGTGTGGGCGTGGCTGAGATTCCCACCCATTGCTCCAGCTATTCCACTGCCTACTCGTCCGGAGTGGCATTTCGGACACCGGTATGTGTGACTATATGTTGTTTTTGTTTACAATTATAACAATTAAGTCTTATAGTATCCTAATTTTAGTTATTTTTGAAATTAGGTTTAACGCTTTAGGCCGGTTTAAACCCCACGAGCTGGGCTTGTATAGGATGGCATTGGATTCCCTCACTCGACACGAGGTACATATAGTAGTTTTTCAGTAATTGTACGTTTGCATTTGTGGAACATGTTATTTCATAATGATGTGTTATTTTGTTTTGTGCAGGTCGTATGGCAACCATACGGAGACTATGACTTTCTTGGTGCATCTGACCATCAGCGACTGTTGTGGATGGCAACTACTCCTATTATATGTTTCCACACAATTGAATATTCTTAGCCAGATAGATGCATGCGCCAATTCGGGAGGGATCAGTGAATCCCACGTGCTCTTAGGAAGCTTAAGGGTGTGCATGACCTTTCACTGCGCGGTAAATGCGAAGACAACTGGGTTCGTAAGCTCAGACAGTTTATTATGCGCTGGGAGGTTAGGGACCAGCATATTGACCTTCCTTCCTTGATTCAGGGGTTGCTATCACCACACCATGAGTACATGGTTTGGTACAGGGAAAATGGGAAGCGGTTCATCACGAAGACTGGTCGTGGTGTAAGGTTTTTTCACATCCTCATTTATCTATTTAAATTAATTATGATACATGACATCTTCTGGCACTTATGTGTATATATATTTAAAATTGTAGGTTGACGGGCTAGAGACGTTGTACTTCGCGACAACTAGCCCCAATAGGGAGGCCTTTGACTTCGATTGGGCGAATGAGGAGGTCGGTCGCTTAATGTCTGTCTTCGCTGAGAGTTGTTGTGTGGAGGAGGCAGGACCACATGCTCCCGAATCCCAGCTTCAGGAGGACCTAGAATTGTCTGTTGCAGTCGGCCGTCGAAGAAAAGAGGGTCGTGGACTGGAGCGTCGACGGAGACCGATGCAGTAGGTTCCTGAGCCCATTGTTTGTCCCAGGCCGTGCACCGAGGGTTACTATAGGCCTCTTGTTATTGCATCGACATATGGGACACAGGCCGTATATTACGAGGCTACTGAGCAGGGGGGAATGGACTACGTCGATTTCAGTATTGAAGCCCAAATGCCTCCACCGGCCCACTCCCAAACCCATGCCGCATATGTCAGTACTGCAATGACATGTGTAGATGTAGATGATGGGTTCGGTGCTGGACTAAACATTGATCCCAACTGGACCAATGCAAACATCGACGACATGCTCTCGCAGATAAATTGTACTTCATCAGGCGGTGGGTTTTGGCAACTACACTCACCATTTGTCACCGAAGCTGGTTAGTATCCTATGCCGATATATGCATACCAGGGCAGTCCATGTGGATCTCCTTATGTCCATCCGTATGAGGCATGCCCTTCAGATGCAGGCCCGTCTCAGCCAGACCCTTATCAGTCAGGCCCTTCTCAGGCAGCCCCGTCCGAGCCAAGCAGTTCTCTGCGACCCCGAAGACGAAGGCAACCTGATCGTCAGGCGCGTCATTTGTCGTGGCCACCACCGTCAGAGTGACTAGTTGCTATTAGTGTTTTATATTTTTAATGTTGTTTTGTAATTGATTGTATTGCGTAACTGACACTTGTTTCTAACATTTATGTTAACCATGCTCCGTCTAACTATTATTTAACGACATTAACCCCGAAACATTAACAATTACAGACGCCGTCAACAACACCAATTCATAATAGACACGACTTAAATCAAAAAACGAAGGATAGTTAAAAACAACATATTCAGCATACATGTCTTATTCCATCTGGATTTGTGGTTTGTTAAAAATAGCTAAAATCTCAATTGGACAAAGACGTTTCCAGTAGTTAGATTCTGCTAGCATCTTGAACACGTCTTCATCGCTTAGCAACTCTTTTATGTCATACTCGATTGTGGTGTCTGAATATTGTGCATGTGCTGGATGACGAAAAAACAATTTTCTTACCACCTGTGACCCGTGAATTCCATTAGGAGGAACCCCAACAGGCACAACTTGCTTGATGACGGCCTTTAGTGTTTCAATGGTGCATCCAGAAGGAATTTCAAATCGGATTAGGTTTGTTCCAGTAAAGGCATAACCCACAAAACCGACTCTTCGTGGTATGTTCCAACTTCCATTGTAATATAGCATTGCATCATGTGTGGGGATGATGGTGGACTGAAGTAGGTTGATTATACCATCGTGTGTTCTATTTATGGTGCATAATATTTCTATAGGGCTAGCACTCGACATTTGTTCGTTGCACGTTAACATTCTGCAAACATCGTCATCATTTGTGAGTGGCATAGAATGAAATAAATAGTGCTAACTTGCGTGTAGGGATGGTTGTCGATAGTAGATGTTATCTGTAACGCCTCTCATAACTTTCTCGTGCTTGATTGATTTTAATTATAAACTCGTGTCCACTTTGTATTAAAATGCTCTTGGTTATAAATTTTTCACGAAAATTCTTTTCGCCTTGCTTGCTAATTTTATGATTCAAAAATAGCATAAACGACTTTCCTCACCACGGTTCATTTATAAATAAGAATACAGTCCATGATAGAGTTCAAAGTCAGTTTTCCAAAATAATATACAGACTGTCTATTACAAATTACAAGCCATATGAAATTACAAATTACAGCATACAGTTCATCAACATTTCTTCAACAACCTTCATCTACAGTTCATGCTTCCTGTTCCTCTGCTCGCCCAAATGAATTGGGGTCATTACAGGTGTCAACCACAGACACAACTCGAGTGAGTTTATGACAAACATAGTTTGAATAATACACATATATATACAAGCACAGATAGATAAAGTCTTAATCATAAAAGACCACACACTTATACAATATTCAGATCATCTTATGTATACCCAACTGTGTGATGCATAAGATGCATGCTCATCTTTTTATATGATGCATGACTGAGATCTCAGCTTATCATAAAATCAACATCAGTGGCCACAGTTAGATAGCCCCATTCCAGTGGCACACCTATCCATTCAGTCGGGGTAGGGCAGAGGCGCGTAGGAATGTCACCTCCACCTATGTGATCATCATGGTGGTGTGGTCCTCCCTGAAACACACTACCCCCCAGTTCACACCTCTGAACGCATGGACTCTGTTCAGCTATCTGACAAACAACTCCACGGATTAACCCCCGCAAGGCATAACTCCACGGATTAACCCCCGCCAAGCATATGCGTATGAAATGCATGAATGATTCATTTTATCTAGTCTTTTAAACATCTTTTCAACACATCAGGCTTATTTCTTTCATCACATAAAACTTTCTATCACAGTCTCAACATACAGCCATGATTCACCACAACTATTGGAATCCATAAATAATCACTCAACAACACGAGGATTCCAATCATCAGCATAATTGATGTGTTGCAAACACATCTTAGTTTAGGATAGTTTTTAGGTTATATTTTGATTAAATAATTAGGAATTAGATTAGTTTTAGTTAGTTTATTAATAATATTTTATTTTATCTCATTCCAATACCAATCATGCATTTTTAGGACAAAAGAGGAGAATAAAGGCCAAAGAAAGAAGAAAACAAGTACTGGAGTCT
>PYAF01000285.1:10077-40077 GCA_007407185.1 Glycine tomentella
GGTTTTTCCAACTCTGAGGACTATGAGCATGAGCTGATGAAGAAGGTGAATGGGAGAAAGACATGATCAGACGTTTTCTTTCTTGTTGTGTTTTGCTTCTTCTCAATGCAGACTGAAGAGTGAAGAGTGTGATTGGTGCTGTGTATATGATGATGGACCTGCCATAAGTGGAAACAACTAATGAAAAACTCATTTTAACATGTGACTTTATTCGACTCCCCAGGTCAGTCAAGTCCCTAATTCCTCGATAACAGGGTCTCGTGATTTTTTCTTGTTGTGTTTTGCTTCTTATCTGTGTATATAATGATGGACTTGGCACAAGTTGAAACAATGTACGTCGAGGTTCATGCTTTTAGGGTTTGGGGAGTTTAGGTTAATGGTTAATGATTTACTGTTGATGTTGGTTAGGTTGATGAGGTAGGCATAGTAGTCCTTGCCATATCGTGAGTTCATTCCGCATGAGCCATGGCCACAAGGGACCGTATGTTCTTATTAGAGGGAATAGTGGAATCTTTTCTAGGTGAGAAAGCAGTTTGCGGGGATTAAAGGGTTACTCTGAGGACTATGAGCATGAGCTGATGAAGAAGGTGAAGCATTTTGCCAAGTTGAAACCAAAATCATGAAACCAACCCTACCCAACCCTAGCCCAAATGTCACATACCATGCCCACCAAACCCTAAACCATTAACCGCAAACCATCGTCACATAACCATGAAACCTTATCCTACCCCAACCCTGGCCCAAACGTCACGTCCCACGCCCAGCAAACCCTTAACCACAAACTATCGTCACATGAGCGTACCCTAAACACATCCTAACCATGCCCAGCAAACCCTAATCCCTCAAACACGAACAGAATCACGACTCGAACGCATGCTTCTCGTCACTCAAAACACCTTCAAAAATCTCTTAAAAAACAAAAAAATACCAGAATGATGGCAGTTTAGTAGAGTCAAAGAACACTGGAAGCCAATATATGAACCAACTGGGGATCGGGGGGGGGCCTATTTGCAAATCTGGTGCAGCTGTAACATGCCTGAATTAGGCATGTTACAACACGCCCAATCTAGGCGTGTTGTAACATGCCTAATTCAGGCATGTTACATTGCACTAGATTTGTAAATATAGGCCCCCTCTTGCACCAGATTTGCAAATATTTTTGAAAACGCACCTTATCGGTAAATATTTTTTAAAAAAACACCCTTTTGGTTCTTTTGCCGATGATGTCGCATCCATTTTGCATATCCCTGTCACGGGAGCGTTCCACTCCTATGATCAAATTGACGTTGGCGAGGCTATTACATTGTTGGTGGACTGTGGATGAAGCTAAAGCTGAAACGACACAGTGCCATGAGGCATATGTTTGATTGTCATGGCTGCGAGAGTTGTATTTTGGGATGAGTTAGTCAGGTAGTGGATATTAGCAGCCAGAGCATATTTGTTGCATCTTGTTGGCTGCACTTTGTTTGCTAACAAGAGTGCGACACATATAGGTGTTCAATTCTTAGAAGCTTTTCGCGACATGGACCAATCTGCGGGATTTGCTTGGGGTGTGGCTGCTCTTGTTCATATGTATGAAAATTTGAATTACGCATCTAAACACCACGGAAAACATCTGGCTGGATACATTACTTTATTACAGGTAATCTTGTATGTGTGTCTATGTTTATGGGTTTGCTATGTTTTGAATTATTGCTGACTTTATCGTTTCAATTTATAGTGCTGGATATATGAGCATTTTCCCAATGTAGGCAATGTGGTTCCAGATGATCACTATGAAGAGACGTAACCGCGTGCCTACCGCTGGAAGAGTGCGAAGGCCTTACCAATGACTACATATCGTGCCCATATAGATAGATTGAGAGCTGATGATATCTGTTGGACACCGTATGGGGAGCATCGTGCCCACATGGATTTTGAGTTGATTGGTGTATTTTCTTGTTTCATTAGATGGGGTTCTAACATTGTCAGGTATATGCCAGAGAGGGTAGTTAGGCAGTTTGTTCCTCCCCCTGCGCCAGATGTTCATCCTTCTGCACTAGATGTTCCTCCCCATGCATCAAATGTTACTTTGGAAGACCAGTCGCCAGCACATGTAGTGGTAAAAAAATTACTATTCCATTATTTATGCATATTCAAACTTTGTACATTGGGTAATGTTTTATTTTGTTTGATTGTGATTGTAGTTTGTTTGCCAACGGCTGGCTGAGGGCTTACAAACCTTCTTTGATGACGGGACCATTACAGAGGGCACCGAAGCATACTCTAGGACGCAACAACTGTTGCTTCTAGCTCGTAGTGTCAGGGACTACGACATTGTCTATACTCGAGGAAGACGACCAAGAGATACACAACGGAGGCAACTGTGAGTAGCCCATCACTCATTTATGTACTAGAAACCGCATTATTGTTTTATGTTTTTTCATGTTGGACAAACTTACTTGCTTATTTATAAATTATATATTGATACAGTTATGCAATTAAACAGTTTATTCATTGTTCAAATATTTCTACACGTCTCGTAAGTCAACATGTTGAGTGCGCACAAAAAACTTCATACATTTAGTATACATTTGCATTCTACCAATGTAATGAGTGGGCCAATCTTGTGCTTCGTTGGTACAGTGAGTATCCCACAAGAATGCAGTCAATGGCAAAGTACAATTATCTGTTAAAAAAACCTGTTTCATACAATAAAATCACACAAATCTTGAGTTTGGCAGATCTATCTAGTTCCATAAAATAAAGCAAATAATGTCATACCTGAACAAAGTGGTGACCAAAAACATGACCAATGCACAGAATGTGATGAAATTAGGGATCCTAGGAGGTTGGCTCCTTAAAAGGAAGAACGCCACACTTTGCTGAAGTGAAAGAGAGACTACAATGACGTTATATCTTGATGCAATTACATGACCCATATCCATAATATTCATCCACTTATCCATAGTAACCTGTAAATAAACAGTTAATGAAATACATTTAATGTATATTGGTTTGTTAGTAAAGTCATATGATGATTAAACCCAACGATGTTTTACCTTCGACAATCCATCAACCAATAGGAACCCTTTAATGTTTCAAATCTATGTATCCCACCGAACAAGGCTATATATCCATCAGTCCATTCAGCAAGTTCTTTGAGCAAATGATTGCATACCAAAGACCAAGAGTCTTCACCATAACCTAATAAGGAAACAATTACATGATATCCACAGTCACCATCAGCTTTGACATCAGTGATATTCAAGATAAACTTTTTCATAAATGGATGAAATTAATCTAGCATTGGAACCATCTTGTGTTGCATCACAACATCAGATGAGGAAATGGATTGTTTTGTAGTGGAGCAACTATTTTGCACTGAATGTAACTCGTCTACATACTCAAAGTAAGACGGGTCCCTTCTCGTTGACCTTTCGTACTTTGTCATCTTCTTTAGAGCACCTTTAGTTTTTACCTTATCAAGGGGAGGGCACATGGAATTTAAATCAAGGTACGTAATTTCTTTAAGCTTACTTTTTAGTGTCATTTTCCCACACAAATCAAGCTTTTCAAAACGGTTGGATATGGCTTCCATCTCTTTAGTTATGGTCACTTCGGATTCATGCATACCTTCATCTAAAAAGTTTAATCTCCGTCAAAACATATGAACGGTGTTAATTGGAATGCTCCCAACCACATACTTAGCTAGCTCACACGCACAAGGTAAACCATGCGTTGTTCTCATAACACATCCACAACGAGAAGGGTTTTTTCCTGCATAATGGACTCACTCATACTTAGCAGCAATTTGGTTTAATGCGTACCTGGACACCATGCCAACAAGTCTCTTGTATAAAGTTACTTGAAAAACATGGCCTACCACATGTGTGCTTTTCTCCAAAGATGCCTTGATGTTAGTGTGTTACAAGGTGATCATATTGTTCATGGCATCCCAAACAATGCATAAGTCTCCAATACTATTCTACAGTAGCCGCTTTAAGGTCCAATGAGCAGACTTTACCCTGTAGTTATGATATCATCAATTAATTTGAAAGACAATTAACTTATGGAAATTTCAATTTAAGCAATGTCAAATAACAAACTTACCTGTTTGTTATTGTATTTCCAAAATGCATGACTTTGTTTGTCCATGTTGTTACAAATTTTTCTTTGTGGGGATTCAACCAAGTGTCCTTCATGTAATCAACAAACGTACGCCACGGTGCACATGCAACATCAAACTTCATAAGACAATCATCATATTGTTTCTCAGTAGCACAGTCAACAAGACTTCCCCATGCTTCCATCACATAATCCCATGCATGATGCTGCCTAACATAAGTTTTACATTTTGCCTTCACATTCTTGTCAATGTGAAACGGACACAATAAATTGGTTGATTCTGGAAAAACAGTCTTCACGGCACTCGTCAATGCTGAATCTCTATCAGTAACAATCACCTTTAGAAAAAAATTCACTTTTCAAAAAAATCCCTCTAAACCGTTCAAGAGCCCAGACAACATTGTTTATGCGTTCAGCCTCTAAATAGGCAAATGCAACTGAAAATGTCATATAGGTGTGACACCAACAATGGCAAGTAAAGAAAGTTTGTACCTGTTTGTTTTGTAGGTACTATCTAGCAAGAACATCATATGATATGCATTGCTCAGTTGTATTATATTTGGATGTGCCCAAAACAAGTCACGTACAACATTTTCATTTGTCAATCGATTCCAATGAATATACATGTCGCATTCAAGAAGTTTCATTAGCTGTTGCAATTCAGTATTATTGTCTCTTGTATGTGTTCGTATGCATATCTTGCATTGTATACTTGCTTCAAACTTGTGACATTATCGGCATTGTGCTCCTTCAAAGTTAGAAGAATATTTTTGGTTTCACCATCGACCTTGTCATATCAGCAACAATGATCTTCTCTTCCTCAGTTATTTGACCAGCATATGGGTGTCCACAAAATGACTTAGCCAAAACATGATTATGATTGCCACATATTAGCTTCACCATCCACCCTTAACCTCCTGGGATTGGTTTGCCCCGCAGGTTAAAAGGACACTCGCATTTTCTAGTGCTAGTGGTTGAAGGTGTGAAACCTTTTTTCCATGGTCTATACTTTCTACTCCTTTCACAACCAATTAACACAAATGATGTTCTTCATATTTTTCCAGTTTTTATGTCACTCCTCATTATAACTGCTACAAAATCATTCTCAAATGCAACCGTACGAGCCCATTTCAATATCGCATCACGAGATTCAAACACCTACACAAATGGATAATTCATATTTAATCTTCTAAATTCAATCATTTAACAACTTTAATTGCATTCAAATTCACATAATTACCTCATTCGTTTGGAATGCTACAGAACAATCAATTAAACAATCATTGTTTTCAAACTCATCAATATCTACTCCAATGTCTTCATTCATATTAATTTCTTCAAACATTATATTGTCAAACATTATATTTTATTTAACATAGACAGAACCATGTGGAAGGCTATAAAAACACACACACACACATAATAATAACATTTAGTAACATTAAATTTACAACAAAAAAATTATATTCATTAAAGTATGCTATAAAAACTATGAAGAATGTTATAAAAACACTTTGCGGTCCTTCATACGGTGACCAATAAATTTTACATAACGCATGCCTAATACACCATGTAGAAGGGTAAAATGACATTGACAACACTAGAACAAATACTACAAAACACTTTGTGGTCCTTCATACGGTGGCCAAAAAATTTGACAAAACACATGTCTGCTACACCATGTGGAAGGGTAAAATCGCAGTCGAAATTGACGATACTATGCACCATATCGATAAAAGAGAAATTTGAATAATGACATGTCTCAATCAACATTAGATTCCAAACAAGCCTTTATCAAAAAGACAACCACACAACTATAAATAACACAAAACACCCTTAACACAACCACACACTCTCACACAACATACCTCCGCAAACGGAATTCAATCTCACTACTATGACATTCTTAGGAGAAACAAGCAGTCAGACCATTGCTAACTCCAAATTAGCATTCATTTTTCCAAATGGATCAATCAAACACAACCAAACTGGTGTTTCTTTTCAATGTCCTACTCCAATACCAATGCGAGTTCCTAATGAGTGTTCTTTTCAGTCACTCAAGAGTAGAATGCACAACACCCTTCTACTAACCAATGATCAATTTGTGCATGAAATATACTACCGACAGCCATCCCTAGATGTAGGTCAACAATATTTTTTTTCATTCTCTAAAAACTGACAAATGATGATGATGTTTGCATAATGTTAATGTGTAGTGAGCAATACCCATGTGTTGGCCCTATAGAATTATTATGTACCATCAACAGAGCACTCAATGGTATACTCAACCTACTTCGATCCACCATCGTCTCTACATATGATGCAATGCTATATTACAACGGTAAGTGGAACATACCACGACAAGCCGATTTTGTGGGTTATTCCTTCACTAGAACAAATCCAATAAGATTTGAAATTACTTTAGGATGCAACATTCAAACACTCAAGGATGTCATCAAGCAAGTTGCGCCTGTAGGGGTTCCTCCTTATGGAATTCACAACTCACGGGTGGTAAGAAAATTGTTTATTCGAAAGTTTTCCCATGTAAAATATTCAGACTACACAATCAAATATCTTATAATAGAGTTGATAAGCGATGAAGACGTGTTAAAGATGTTAGTAGAATTCAACTACTAGAAACGTTTTTGTCCAATAGAAATTTTAGTTATTTTTAACAAACCGATCAACATGTGCCAATAATCGATGCAAATAAACATGTGTCAATAATCGATGTAGATGTTGGGCATGATGCTCACTAGAATGATTCAAATGGAAGAAGAAGACATGTCCGATGCACAACATCTTTCAAACTACAATTAGTTCCGTTTATTTTCATTTTATTTAGTTTTTTGTCATATTTTTCTCTATGTCTCTCAACTCAATTATTGTTATTCATGGTATTTTTAATTATTATTATGTTCAACTACATGTGTTTAAATACTACTTATAATTAATTTGTCCTTATTTATATTCTTTAATTTTTATAGTTACTCAATCAAATAATTTATACAAATTTCAATTTTAATTATATACATATTTTACCAATTTTTTTAATTTTTTAAAGGCAAATTTGTGATTTTGAATCTCCATAGATTAGGCAATCCGTAATATCCATACGGATTAAGCAATTCGTATGTTTCTTACGGATTATACAATCCTATGGATATTACGGATTGCCTAATCCGTATGGTTCTTACGGATTGAATAATTCGTAAGAACCATACGGATTAGGCAATCCATACCATCCATACGGATTATCGAATCCATACAACACAAAAACACGACACCACTAACCTCTGGAACTACCACGACGCATTCCACGACTCAGACGGCCACCACGATGCCTCCACTCTAACGAAATCAAAACAATGGCACCAACTACCACCAATGCACAGCCAATGCCAACAACTCAACTCAACCAAAATGAAGCAAAAAACAAGCAATCGTAAACTGACCTTCAACAACCAACTAAAATAAGGAAGCAAACCTTCAGGGGTATTTTTGGATTTTCAAAAAATAAAATGGTGTAGAAGAAATTTGATTGGCGTATGAAGCTGATCCCGTCCATTTTTGTCCTCTTTATTTTTTAAATATGGTCATTTAAAAATGGCCCAAATCTTAGTCTAAAACAAAGATTCATTGTTCATTTAAAGTTATTTAAATATTCGAGGGTTATATTCGTCAAATCCATTCTACAATGATTATGGAAGAATTCGCTTGTACTGTTCAACATTTGTGCATTCCCTATTCACTTCATATTTAAGACAATCTAAACCGCTCATTTAAAAAAAAATAGATCCAACAGCTGTAAAAGCATTCCCCACCTGCGGACCACATAGAACATTGGTTCACCATAGATATTGCCATTGTGGACAAAGTGATGACTTCATGGTTAAAATATTTGCAAGAAGATAACAAAGACTGGGAGATCTTTAGGTCAGTTCTAATATGAAGTCCTAACAAACTTCCTCACCGGTGAGGAAGTCTTTTTTACCTGCTATACTAAGTTTCTCATTGGAAAAAAAATAATAACAAAACATTTTTTATTTAAAAATAAAATTATAATAAAATATTTTTTAATTTTTCATCCTTTCTTTTCATCTCTCCTCTCGCACCGCTCTCCATTTGCCCTCTCCGCTAGCCGTGCCGCCACGCCACCGCTCGCACTCTCCCTCTGGTGCACATATCTATTCATACCACTGCTACCATACACAAGTTAAGCCCAACAATCACAGATGCACAACATCTTCAAAATTTCAAAAAACAGGCGTTCTAATGAAGTTCAACATATTCCACAAAAATTGCAATGGCTGCTTTTGGATCATTTTATTCCACACAAAAAATGTGAAAAATACAAATAAACAATTATACAAACAAAAAAGAAAAAAACACTTTTGCAATAAAACATGCTCTACACTGGTCCATTTTAATCTCCAACAACAAAAAATAAAAACATATTTATATCAAATCCCATAACAGTTACAGCTGCAAAATGCCAGTTCTAATTTCTCCCCTCGAAATACGTTTTCTCTTATCTTCATTTCCTCGGAATGAATTGTCGATGAATTATAGTTGTAAGAGGAAACAAGAGTATATCGGATACAACTGGAGGATTGCAATAAATAATTTGTTGAAGTTTTATCCTTGTTCTTTAAAAACTCTAGTGGTTCCTGCAAAATGATTTAATTGAACTCCTAAACATTGCATTACTTCTTTCCTTCCTATTCACGTTCTTGTTTGTACTCGCAGTTGTCTCCCCAGTTTTTTCTTCGCGAGAATTTCCTGTTGGATAATTTTCGTTTTTAGTTGATTGATACTTTCCGTTTTTATTTGATTGATATTTTCTATTTTTATTTGATTGACCAAATCAAATAATATTTGATGGCTTAGGCCCAGCCCATTGTGAACCTAATTCATCCTATAAATAGATGAGTAAGGGTGGAGGCAACACACAGAAAATTGAGAGCCTCAAGTGACAGTCTTGAGTGACATATTTGAGAGAGCTTGTGTGCTCTGCATTTGAGAGATTCTTTGAGAGTTTGAGTGAAATACTCTAGGTTTCGTTTGAGTGACCACCATTGTTAGAGAGGTTGAGTGTACCACCACATTGGTGTGTTTTTGATTCATTGTAACCGTTCTCAGTTATAGTGAATATTTGATCTGGACCAGTATAACGACCCGTATGCATCCGATTCATTAACATTATCTTATGGTTGTTAAGTGCAACAATTTTCATAGATAATTAAAATGGAAGCAGTAAACAAAATGACGTCATCATACGTCATTAACAACACCCAATGTACATCATATATGGTGAATTCTCAATATATACAAAGTATATTTATCAATATTGTACATACTCCTCTCAGGTACAAAACGTAGGCATAAAAAAACTAAAAGATAGATCCAACATGCTCTTCACTCTATGCCTAAGGTTCCCTCAGAACCATATCCCTCTACTCGGGCCTCTTGCCCTAGGATCTATCAGTCACTCCCTGAGCATCACTTGTAAAACATAATCCCCAACCGGGGTGAGATAACAATCTCAGTAAACTTAGGGTCCTTGGAGGTCTTTCCTCACCCTGGTTCACTTCCATGCACATAATATCAAAATTGGCATTACGTCTAGCCATCACAGTTATCAAGCCATAATACCACATGTACATAGCATACATACATACATATATATATATATATATATATATATATATATATATATCAATGCCTAAGGAGGCTTCATCCATTTACATGGGCACATCTCACATCAGGACTTACTAATCATGCCTGAGGAGGCTTCATCCATCTATGTGGGCACATCTCACATCAGGACTTATATATATAGACTATTAAGTTTAATTCTACTGGCCAGAGAATCTAATCAAGCACATAACATTATCACAATGTATAACTCAGCAATCACACCCACAACACTATCACAGTGTTCAGCTTATTATCAATCATAGAACACCATCACAGTGTTCCTCTCATCATATACATGTTATCAATAAAATAGTAACACAAAATTTCAATATACATGCATCATGATATACAATAACCATCACTCCCTCGGAGTATGGTGGAACACAAACAGTGGAAAACACTCCCAAGAACAAAGAGCTTACCTGCTCTCAATGTTACACCGGCTCTCCCGGCTTCGTGGTCACAACCACCAGCAATATCACTATCACACCCTACATAAGACATACAAACAATCAATCAATAACGGTCCTCAATCGTTATAATGAAAAGAAACGTTATTCCTTTCCATTAAAACCTCTCTATTCTCTATCTTAGGGTTATCAGAGCTAATCACCTTATCGGCAATTCATAGACCCTCAACAGGATCTATCTTGGTCCAACCAAGATCTTAGAGTCCCTTTAGACTCTACATAAGTTCAACTCAATGCTCTAACCACACTATATATATCAAGGATAACAAGCGGTTCAAAACTATCAACCCAACATGTTTTCACCGTTTATATAGCCTCCTGAACAACTTTTGTAACAGCACCTAAGCTCATATCTATCATAATACCTTCCATTTCATCAACATTCTTCCTACTCATATATATCTCAGAGTCAAAACCAAACTTCATCAAAAGTCATGATTCAAAGCTTAGTATTCATCAAAACAACCCCCTGATCATACTTTTCTAAAGAATCCAAGCCTAATTCTAGCTCTAACACAATTTGGTTACTATTCATCCCAAGAACCATTTCACAAATCAATCGGTAAAACTTGAGTTTCTTACCTCTAAACTATCGAGGAAGACTAGAGGATCACTTCTCTAAGCTCTGGCGTCCTTGAATCGCCTTCTTTCTCCTCCAAAACTCAGTTTTACAAAGTTCCCTAGAGAACGGGATTTCTCCGTTTTAAGGTTTTCTCTAAAGATTGAAGCTGGAATCTAGCTCATAGAAGGGTTCTAATCAACTTTCTAGTTGGGTAGGAGGTGTTTAGATGAAGAATGGAGAAGATATGAAGCTTCTCTGGTCATCAATAGCAAAACACACAGGGAGGAAGAAGAAGAAGGGTTTTGGCCCTCCAAAACGCGTGAATGGCCTTTATACTGGCCCAGAACGTGCTCTGGCGCTGATCGAGCCAGATTCCAGAGAAAATGTGCTTTCTGAAGCACTTCTGGCGCTATCCGCGCCAGAATCCAGAGAAAACAGGTTTTCTAGAGCGTTCCTGGCACTAAAAGCGTCACAACTGGCACTAATTGCGCCACAAATCAAGTCATGGCGCTAACGGCGCCGTCCTTGGCGCTAATCACGCCAAATAAAATAATAATTTTTTTTTTTGAAAACATGGTTATTATAACCAGTGTCCCGTGAGTTTTTCCTTTCCAGATTCAAGGAAGGTTTTATCACGTAAAACATGTTGATTGTCTCTCTCACTCCCTTTTGATTTTATTTTCGCTTCTGCAATTTGATATTTGAGGGTCCGAGATACCCAACATTTCCGAATCGAAGAAGCATTCGGGCTCCGCCACGTTCATTTTGTTCACATTTTTTCAGAAAAAATTAAAAAATATTAAAAATTACATGTTGATCCAGTTGCCACTACTACACGAGCCACTTGTAACGAGGCACAATCTAAGTCTGTTGTAAAAAAGTCGATGTTGTAGCAACTTCAACAATTTTGTAATTAATTGAATTGTGCTTGAAGTTCAACGTCGGTTTTTCCATGACCGTCGTTGTAATCTGCCTATTCAAAGTTGATTTTCATAATAACCAACTTTGATTATTTATAAAAATTTTAATAAAATTAAAATACATTATAATATTACTCCCCCCCCCCCCTCATGCACTAAAAGCCTTTCCTCCACCTTCAGCGGCAAGTACGGCTTGACCACTAAAAGAGAATCGAATCCCTTGGACACCGCTATGGAACAAAAATCAAAACTCCATTGCATCCTCAAAGGTAAGTTTTAAGTTTAGCAGGAAGTGATTGCGGATTTATTCCTTCATTTTGCGCTCGTTGTTGTTGTTTGAGGTTACATGTAGAAGCTGCTTCAAAGACAGTAGCTTGGCCACCGCGACCACGAAAATCAAGGTCACTGGCGACGGCGACTGGTTCCGCCATCTATCCGCCGCAAGTCAAGGTCGAACAGGTCAGAGAGCTAGGGTTCAACTTGATTCGAACTCCAGTTGGACTCAGACGTCGTTCATTTTCAGGTATTATATGCATTTGTAATGGAATCAAAAGTTAGGTTTATAATGTCCACTAATTATTGACCGAACCTCCTTATATTTTATTTCAAAAAGCTATGTACTTTAAGTGGAGCCACTTTTGGTTGGACACTGATTCTATGCTTCTGGTGCACACTCGAAAGAGATCCCTTGAAGTAGCTTTGATGTGTTTATACTCGTTCCATGCATTGATTCCTGCATACAACCTTTACAGACTTCTTTTGCAGCTTTGATGTGTGAATCATAATATGAGGATCAACTTTGCATGTCCTTTCTTGGAAATCTGTCAAAACTTCGTTCTATTTCAAAATCCTCAGCTGAGTCAGTGTATCATACATTATCCTCAATAGCAAATGAATTGATTCAGTTACAACAATTGCTACAACTCTTTCAGGTTTCTATTGATACAGTCATGCTCTTATGTCATCTTATGTGATAATAAGTCTACAATTCACTTAGCCTCTAATCCTTCCCATCATGAGAGGTCTAATCATATTGATATTGATTGTCACTTCATCCGTGCCTTTGTTAGATCTCAACCATTAAATATTTTATTAATATATTCTACGGTTATTTTTATTCTTTCATGGGTGTACCTCATAATAATAAACTTCATATTAGAATTGACCATATCTTTATTGGATGGGATGTGTTTTCTGTTACGAATAACCTAACATAGAATGGGAGATTTGACCCTGGTCCAAAATGTGTTTGTGCAGGCTATTTGTACAATACTATACTTATGTGCGTATACGTCAACATAATAAGTACGTTAAAATGCCTTCCAAAAAAAATAAGTACTTTAAAATGTGATTTCTCAACCTTATAATTTAAATATTCTGTCTCTTTACAATATAAAAATTAAAAATAAAAGAGTAAAACATATTTTTTTAGATGAGTAAAACATATTTTTAGTTCTTATAAATATGGTTAACTTTTATTTATTGAATTAATTCTAACTTTTATAAATTATAATTTTCTAATGATTTCTAATTAACATAAGAATAAGATTGTTTTAATTAATTAGTGGCCTCAAATTTTTTGAACTTTGTGTATACATGTTCAAATACTTTAAAAAAAAATTATCGCTCATAATTAAATCATAATAATTATCCTTAACTTGAGCATTGTTTCTACATGGAGACATATCGGTATCCTAAAAAAACATATTTTTTATTCTCTCTTAAGAAAACATGTTATATCACATGTCATTTTATAATAATTATTGATTAATGACATGTTATATCACATGTCATTTTATAATAATTATTGATTAATGATATGATAAATCTATACGCATGTTTTATTTTTAAAAAAAGTAATATGAATTTTTAAAAAAATTACTAAATCCATGCTAAATCTAGATGCATCTGTTATATTATTAATGTGTTATACTAAACTATTTTAAAATATGTTAAAATTTGTGTTATCTTAAAAAAAATATTTTTAAATTTATGGAAATTATAACTAACAAAATTTGTTGAAGGAATAAATTGAAATTGAATTCATTCATAAAAAATAAAAATGTATTTTAAGTCAATAAAATATATATAACAATTATAACTGATAAAAATATATGACCATCTATTATAGAAGGAAATTACTTTATTAATATTTATGGCAAATTATACTTTTTTATATTTAAATTATATATTAGTTTGATACACCAAAATAGTTTTACATCTTTAGGAATCAAGACTAAAAGTAATCAATAATAAAGGTAATCAATAAACACTTTTCTTCCTTGACTAACTGAGATGCGCTTTAAGGATAAAACTATGACGCTAAAATTATAGTCAAACCAAACAATACAACGTGATAATCCTAACAATGTAGTTGACTTGAAGTCGGAACATGTTCACACACGAGTGTACTCATAGGCCCTAGCCTCTAGTTCCTTAGTCTTGATTAGGGACCTATTGTTTCAATACACCAAAATAGTTTCGTAGTGTTTAAAAATCAAGATTATGGATAGTTTATAAATAGAGGCATCCCTTAACTCATCAAGGTGTCTTCTAAGGACAAAATCGGGCTCAAATTATTACCAAAGTGGACAATACATTAGATAGAGTAATCCTAACTATACAAGGAATTCGAGGTCATAAGATTTTGTGAAAATATACTAGATTATATTTTGATAAATATTATTTTAGTAATAATGGATAATATAAATATTCTTAATTTTATATTTCTATTACTTTTAACATCATTAGTACTTAATTTTGAATGTCTCTTTTATTGGCTTTGAGATTTCACCCAAATCTTTATATTTTACTTCATTTTAGTAATCCGGGAGAGGTTTAGATTAATGAATGAACTTAATTTGATATCATATATTAGATCAAACACCCACTACTAGACTAAAAGATGTAGCTGATGATAAAAGTACAACTCTATTAATTTCCTCAAAGAATTTTAGAGTTACAACTAACTTAGGAGTTTGGAAGTTAAATTCATCATGGAGTACTGTGAGATGTTAAATTCATCAAATTCTTGTTGAAATCGCGTTAACCAAATTAAATAAAATCAACACATCTTATAAAGTTTTAAAGTCAATATATAGTTGAAATTAAAAATTAACTGTTGATCATATTAAGAATTGCAAAGGGAGAAAACATAGACTAAAAGTCTTTTTTTATACACATAAAATGAATAAGTTTAGCACTACTACTTTTTAGACACTTTACACGGATAATTTCATTTGAAAAATAATGTTACTCAAGATAAATGCATATATGTTACCATTTGCTATAAACTATACAATTAATTAAGGTAATGGTAGTAGAATAATAACGTGAAAATATGCATACTAGTACTTGTTTTCTTGTGCCTGCTAGTTAACAACAGAAAAGAATCTTGAGAACTCCGTTGGCGTCAAGTAACATCTAGCTTGGTGACGACGTGCCTGGGGATCCGGAACCTGTCTCTTACTCTCTCATGAAAACGAACCCAAAATTTTGTTATTTTAACAGAGAAAAGATTGCACAAAACTACTTTGGCGTTTGCATTCATCCTCATTTTGACAGAGAGAAAAAACATGCACAAATTAACTTTAACTTTTGCATTCATCCTCACGTGTCTCTTACAGACAACAAGAAAAATGATTAGTACTACCTATCATTTTCATCTTTCTTTACACCAATCTTGTTTTTGAAAATATATCTAGTTAGAAATTCTAAATCTAAATTTATTTTATCAATTAAAATTTATTTATAGGGGTAAGTATACAATCCAGATTCGCGTATCAGTCCGTTAAGTTTGAAACTTAATGAATTTTATCCGCGGATTCACGGACTATCTATTTAATTTGTATAACCTCAATTTGTAAATATTAATAATTTGTTATGTTAATATTTTGATCTTTAATTTAGGTTGATATTGTTAATTTGTTATGTTTAAAATGTTTTATATTTTACTATGATAAATTTTAACTTAAAAAATGAAGCCAAATTTTTTTTTCTTTTTCTTCTATACATTTTTCACTTTTTTAAAAATATTTTTTATAATAAATATATTTTTCAAATTAATATTTGGATCTTAGAATTAGTCTGTTTATCCGTGAACCTGTAGGTTGGATTTTTGTAGGTCGGATATAAACTTAAAAAAAATATTTATTTTGCATACCAAGCTTATTTGACTCATTTAAAATACAGGTTTAGCATATGAACTTTAAATAGATTAGACCGGTTTGTATACTTACCCAATTCCTTTATTTTATGTTGATTTTTTCTTGTTCCTAATATCTTTATGCTATGCACTTGTGCTTGAAGGACTATGTATCCTTCATGTTCGTATTGGACTGAAAAAGGTCCATCCTTTATGGTTGCTCGACTACTGACCGAGAAGAATCGAACAACAAGTTATTGATCTCCATACTTATCCAGGATTGTAACAAACATTCTATATATCATCATATCTTCAATACATCTTGTATATCATATCGTATTCCCTTAATTTTAGGAATAAGCTAAGATATGATGAGTTGTTCTTATGTGTTTCTAGATAAGGCATGGATAGAAAACAAAGTAAGACAGAATACACTTTATGCTTGGGGCTAGGCACTCTCAAACCATGAGAAACCCTAGCTAGATCAAAACAGAAAGATACCATGATTTAGGGGAAAAAAAAGAAGAAGAAAGAAAACCTATACATTTTTTTATATTAAAAAACACCCTTTTAGGAAGATTATAGGATTATTAAAAAAATAGAGTTGATTAAAGTAATTTATAGGATTATAAAAAAAAAAACACATTATAATAAATAAATAGATACAGTTGATGAGCCTATTTTTTTATTTAAAGATTTGAACACAAAATATTTTCAAATAAAGCCTCCTTTCATATCAGGAAAAAAAACTACTTTCTATTTTAGGCAACGAACATTGATTATCCTGTGGACTAGAATAAAATTTTTCATGCCACTTATTACCTCCAGTATTTGAGTTTATTAACGAAATAAACTCGTTAAATGGCCTCAAATATGGATTTGCGAAAATGAGAGCTGTGTTAGGGTTTCAATATCTTGACCACATTTTCCACCATTTATTGTCAAACTCATTTATTTTATTAAGAATTTTAAAATTAGAATAATCAAGCTTTTGAGGTTCTACTCCTAACTAATTTTTCGGTGGTAATTAACTTTTTTTTTGTATATGGTAATTGCGTAAATTTTAAACAGCTGAAATTGTGCACCTGGGTCAGATTATTTGTGCAAAACAACAAAATAGGTCTTTCTTATTAGTATTTTTAGGATATTGATTAAAAAATTAAAATAAAAAATATTTAGTGTAAAGATCCTAAAAAAATCATAAACAATATAATTTTATTTATTTTAACAAAAACAAATATTCTTTCATTTCTTAAAAAAACTTTTAACAACACGGGTTAGCATTTATGAACAAAATATACTTCCCTCTTTTCTGTTTACAAAACTCACTCCCAATTATGTTTTCTTCAGTTTCTATAGACGTTGCATAAGCTGCTATGTAGATTCTGGTTTCTGGAGCTGTCTTATCTGTTGGTTCATTAATGCAACGCAGTAAGTTAATTCCCCTGCACAAATCTTGGGAGTGGGACCCACCTCACTTCTCCAATTTCAGTCACAATGCATGAACTCGCTCTCTCTCTTAGGGATGTTCACGGGTACGAGTTACCTGTGAATCTGAATCGATCCGAACTGATCTGAACAGTTTGGGTTAGATTATTTATATACTTTGGTCAAAATCGAACTGAACCGATCAAAACCGTTCATATATGGGTTGAGTCACGGGTTTAGATTTACAGACCCGTTGATCCGATGACCCGATCCTTGAATCCTTAATAATAATATAAATTTTATTATTTATATATATATTAAAAATTAAAAAAAATAATTTGACAATAAAAAAGGTATGATATTGTAAATGTTTAAGATTGCATTCAAAAATAAAATAGGATATTTTTTAATATTGCATTAAAAAATAGGATCGAATATTTTTAAGATTGCATTGCATAATATAATAGAATATCTTTAAGATTGCATTGGATAATATGATAAAATATATTTAGGATTACATTCAAAAATTTGTTAAAATCATATCTTTAAATTAGTATAAATAGAAACATATTTTTGTGTTCATGTATGCATTCCATTCCAAATAATATTAGAGCATTAGAGATTTTATGTTTGCATCATTGAGAGAATTGTTGTGAGATCATATAGAAGCATTTGACAAGTTTGCTTAAGGAATATAAGTGTAAATGTAACTATTTTATTGTATTCTTCTTCTTGACATTGGAAAAGGTAATAACTGAGAACTAGGATACCAGTCTTGTCTCTGTTCTTGATGAATTGAGACATGTAATTTCTGACTGGGAAACTAGGATACCAATCTGATTGGGAAACAAGGATATCAGTCTATCTCTATTCTTGGTGAATTTAGACTAGAGCTTTTTGTTGAGAAACAAGGATACCAGCTGGGATAATTGTTGTGTAAGGATAGACTAGGAAACTAGGATACTACTGTTGAAGCTCTCATTTGTGCCCAAAATTGGCTTAGATCTACTAAGCAAAATGTTAATGACTTGCAAGTTGAAATAAATGAAGCGGAAAAGATTGAATCAGGTGTATAATCGTTAATCTCTTATTTCGTTTTTATATTTGTATAAAATATCAATTAATTTTTGTGCTAACGAGGTTGTGTTTAAATTTTTAGAGTTGTTTGGTTTAGCTTTAAATACTGTTAATATTAGGTTTCCAAGTGTTGAAACTGCAAGTGCTGGAACTTATTAATGTATTACTTTCATGTATATTGTTATTTGTTTCACCTTTTTTTTCATATTTTGTTTATCATGTTTATAATATTAATGAATTATATTTTGTGTATTTGTTTGTTTCAGCAAATATGGGTGCAACAAAATTGATTATAACAAAGCTTGGTTTGTAAGAAACAGTTGTGATTCAGACTATTATAGTAAATATTGTTCACAAATCTTTTGTTTTAATTTATATTATAAGTCTATTTTATGATATTATGTTGATGGTATTAAATGAATCAATTTTACTACTTTCATACATTGATAATATTGTGTTAATTGTATAAGATATTTGAAAGAATCGTGATATAAAATAGTAGTTCTAAAAAAAATTAAATGGGTAACCCGGTGATCCGAACCGAACCGAACTGTTCATGAACGGGTTGGGTTGGGTTGGGTTTCAATTTTTTTTTGAAAACCGAACTGAACCGAACCGATCAAATTTGATTGGATTGGGTCTTAAATTTAGCAAAAACTGATCCGAACCGACCCGCAAACACTCCTACTGTCTCTTTCATCCACCCCAATTGGTGCTCATGGGTCGTTTGGGTCGACTTGGGGTCTGAAATAAACATGAAAAGGTTTAATTTGAACACGACACGATTAACAATTCGTGTTATAAAACTCAACTCAAACACGACTCGTTGATTATATGGGTTGACACGATACAACCTAAATTTGAACAAACTTGTTTTTACACGACACGATCCGACCTAACCCAACACGAATAAAAACAAAATGATATTAATTCAAATTATATTTAATCTATTTAATATAATTCTAATCAAAATAAGTTACATTTAACTTCATCAATCCAATATGAAAACATAATTAAATGTAACATACAACAAATGTCTCGAATAAGTTACATTTTTTATTTTATACCTACAAAACAAATTACGATAACAGTCATATAAAAATAAATGAAAATAATAATTACGGGTCAGCAGATTAACGGGTTAACCTGTGACCCGACACAATTTTTTCGTGTTAAATTTTTTCAACCCGAATACAACCCATTTATTAAATAGATTGACCCGAACACGAAAAAACTATGTTGGATCCAGATCAAGTTGACGAATCATATCACAAATTACCACCCCTACCCTCACCCTCTCACTCGTCACCACCGACATCTCACACTACTCCTATAGTAACAAAACCAATATCCTTCACTCTGGTCAGTGTTATCGGGTTCAATTAAATAAGGTTTCAACTTAAATATTCATTTCCAAAACGACAAAAAAAAAAAAACTAAAAGAAAAGCAAAACACTTGTCCTCTCAAACTAATCTAGTAGTACTATTGCAACTAGACTAACATTAATCGATAACTTCTGGATTATCCACAGTAACAAAATGCTAAAAAATACCACTGGCAGTATTTTATTCCCTTAATTATATAAATTTAAGAGTGAATAATCTATATATTAACAGATTTATAAAAAAATTATTACTACATATAAGGAAATAATTTATTTAATGAAAAATTAATATTTTATTTTTATCTATGTAAATTATTTTTAAATTAATAACAATTACATACCACGAACAGAATTAATTTACTACACAATAAATTGAAAGAAACAAGTATTTTTTTGAATTAAAGCAAAAATATATTTATAAAGAAATTATATAGATTAATAGTATATATATTTTTATAATTTTAAATTTTAAATTTAAGATCTCATGTAAATTATTTATACTTAACCAATCCTATTAGGTTTTAATATAAAAAAATATGTATCAACAAATATTAATTATATTAATTGTTAGTTTATTAATTTTTGTTAATTGAAAATTTGGACTCACGATTTATTTTCATCTTTTTTTATCATTTACCATCAAGTTAATCTTAAAACATTTTTAATGCTAGATTTTGAGCTAGGTTCTTGAGTTTAAAAATATGATTTTTATTATATCTTCTAATAAAGAAAGTGAAGAGATATCAAAAAATGTGTTGTATAAAAATCTTAAGGATATACAGTGAACAAAGAATAATTGATTTTTCACGTAAAAAAATATGAAAGAGATTTAGGTGTGAATGTAAGGTCTATCATAAATGATCTAAGATCACAATTTACAATTTACTACTAAATATCCTCTTATATATTTCCAAAAATATATACACTATTATTTAATAACAAATAACATATATATTAAATGTATTATTTTCTAAAATAAGATCCTTAAAAATCATATTAAAAATAATTTGTAATTGAAATACAAATTTTTACACTAATAATAGTAATCGGCAAAAATTAAAACTCCAAATTTTCTTGACTCGACAGAATCAATTGTAGCCATTTTCTTTCTTAAGTAAATACCGACAATTTATTTAAAAGCAAAAAAAAGGGAAAACGAAAGGCAGCAAGCTTTTAAAATCAATCCCAAGGCTCCAAAAGCTCCACTATGTCCTTTTCCACCCTTTTATCAATTCTCTTTCAACTTTCAAGTTTCATTAACTGTGTCTTTGTCTGTCACACTCTCCTCAGTCCTCACCTTCTGCACCATAACTTTCTCTCAAAAACAATTCAACTGAACAGAAGCAATGTCCACTCCACATTACAATACTCTTATTCTTCTTCTTCTTATTATTATTATTGTACTCATTTCCCCATCTTCCTCTTACCTTCATCCAACGGACCTCAAAGCTCTTCTCTCCATCAAGAACACCCTCACCGAAGTCTCACCCACGAAGCCATTCTTCTCCACGTGGAACCTCACCGCACCCGATCCCTGCTCCTCCTTCTCCGGCGTCACGTGCTTCCTCTCCCGCGTCACCATCCTCTCCCTCGGCACCACCTCCCTCCCACTCGCTGGGACCCTCCCCGCCGAATCAATCTCCCAACTCACCGAGTTGACTCAGCTCATCCTCTCCCCCGGAATCGTCACCGGCCCCATCCCTCCCCAACTCGCCCGACTCACCAAGCTCCGAGTCATCTCGCTCCCTTCCAACCTCTTCAATGGCCCCATCCCTTCCTTCACTTCTCTCGTTAACCTCCACACCCTCGACCTGAGTCACAACCAACTCGCCGGGTCACTCCCACCGAGTCTCACCGAGTTGCCCCAACTCAAAGTCCTCATCCTCGCCTCGAACACCCTCACAGGCACATTACCCAGAACCGTCACCTCGCCGTTACTCCACCTAGACCTAAAATACAACCTAATAACAGGACCCTTACCAATCTCGCTTCCGTCATCTCTCCGTTATTTGTCACTCTCACAGAACCTCATGTGGGGCCCTCTCACCAACGGGTTAGAAACCCTCTCAGAGTTGGTCTTCCTGGACCTTAGTATGAATCATTTCAGCGGGCCCATCCCGGCCCAACTATTCTCTTTTCCCGCACTCTCCAACATTTTCCTCCAACGGAACAATTTCTCTGGTGGGCTTGGGCTTAAATCCGGATCATCTGGACCTGGACTCAGACCCAAACCCGGATCGATAGTCGATCTGAGCCATAACGCTCTGAGCGGGGAGCTCTCTACTGTGTTTGATGGCGTGGAGAGCCTGTTCTTGAATAATAACAAGTTTGTTGGGAGCGTGCCGGAGGTGTACGTTAAGAGCGTGTGCCGCGGCAGCACCAGAACGTTGTACCTTCAGCACAACTACCTCACGGGGATTCCGATGCGGGAGGGGACGCTGGTCCCCAATACGGCGTCGTTGTGCTTGTCTTACAACTGCATGGTGCTGCCGCCGACGGTGATGATGACGTGTCCAGCCAGCGCTGGCGGGATGTCGGCCAGACCGGAGGCACAGTGTTCCCTGTTTAACCATCGAGGTTAATCGGATTGGATTCAATTGTTTGGTGATTTTACTTTGTATAACTACATCTCAGTCATTGACTACACTTTAATATTTTGCTTTCTTTTATTTTATTTTTTTTTTGGATTTTGATTAGGTGTATTTTGTATAATGGCGAAGCTGAGTGATGTCACGAAACAAGTACTTTTTTTTTTTTTGTGGCCGTTATAGTTTTATGAGGTTAAAATTTTATAAAGACTTGAATCATTGAGGTTTCAGTTGTCTTTTTTATGTTTTAATTTTCTATTTCACGACAAGTAATCAATCATTATTTCATATGTTTTAATTTGAATCATAGAAAATGAAAAGTTTAACGCGTCACTGTAGGTACACGTCGATGGTATCAATTGGAGTATTGATATTACCATCTTTACCTTCTCAATTAATTGCTTTTTATGTATTTTCCTTTTTAATTATATCGTGATTTCTACAGTTTATGAAAGTAAATTTAAGATATTATAATTCGCTTAAAATTTAAATTATTGCGTTGGTTTTTGTATAGAATATTTGATGTTTTATTTTTTAGGAAAAAATAATTATAAAATAGGAAAGATCTGAAGTTATTTTTCAGATTTTATTGTTGAGAGTTTTTATTTTACTGAATTTATTAAGAGTTTTTTTAGCTTAAATATATAAATTATCCCTTAACTTATTATTTTACTTTTAAATTAGTTTCTTAACTTTTTTTAAAAATAATCACCTTATTTAATTCATGACAAATTGATCTTTTCAAAAAATTGATAATTTTTAATTTTATTTTTAACACGATTTTAAATATTTTTTATTTATTCAAGATGTGAAATGTGTCTTACATTAAACAAAAAAAGAATTTTCTGACTGGTTATTTGTGGCAGCTACAAGAAATCGTCCGAAATGCTTTATTTATAACAAATAATTTAGACATTTGTTATGCTCCTTAGGAATGCTTCCACATATGAATGTTGTGTCATCAATTCTAAGATGACACGTGATTACAAGGATAAGCCATATGTGAAATTTAAACAATAGAAAAGAACGGAAAAGAATTAAAAAATAAAAAACACTTTTTACAACCCCTCAATTAAAAATCAAAAGCTCTCTTTGTAAACAAAAACAAAAACCTACTCTCGTCTTCTCTATTTGTCTTCTTAGGTTACACTCTCGAATTCAACACATTCAATTTTTGACACCACGTTCTAGTTAGGGTACGAGTGCTGCTTCATCTTTAGGTTACACTCTCTGGACTATTGTCTTCATCTTTGTTGGAATCTCTAACACTCTTTGTTTCATCTCCATTTTGCACTATTGTCTTCATCTTTCTCTGGTTGTGTTTGTTTCAGATGTAGTTGGAAGTGTTTCCTTATACTATGCATTCCAAAGCATTTTCTCATTCGCTTACACTCTCACTTTTAGTTCCACATTTATTATTTCTGAAGTAGTTCACACAAGGTTTTTTAGGCCAGTGTGTTTCTGTCTCAGGCTTTGATTTAGATCCACTAACTCTTTGTTCACATTTATCTTTGTTAGTGAATCCGAAGAAAAAGAAAGAGATGAGATGGATCAGATCTAACGTTTTATGGTTTTGAATATGTGTGGCAAATATGGTATCAACTTGAATGATGCGATTCTCACCGAGGACAAGCACAAACCTATGTTAGATTTTTGTATTCTCTATTAGTATGTATCTGCGTACATTCATGTAATAGTTTTGATAATGTGGTATTATTTTGTCTCTCTTTTTTTGTCAATTGATTTTCAATCAAAGGACCATACTTCCCTGAAAGGAAAAAAAAATCATAAAATTATGTAAATATTAGTGATATTTTGGGGGGAATATATGGGTTGTTGTTTTATTAAGGCATGAATAATGAATAATAAGTAATTGTTCTTAGTTAAAGTGGTTTTATGAGAAAATTATGATACTTAATCTGATTTGGAGAGAAATTAAAGGTTTCTTTGTCGAAGACTTGGTTCTGTTCTGTGATGTGTTGCATTCTATTCTTCGTCAAAGACTCGAGTAGCTCTAGCAGCTTGTGTTTCTTTTTTAGGCAAACAAATCATCTAGCTACACTTTACATGCTCCAAGGTTATTGCTTAAGACATCTAGAGAACTTCTCATATAATTTAATGCAATAAGTTGAGGTCCTGAACTCATATATGTGTTTTGACATAGTTTTGGTATATTTGAGGTTCTGTTTTTGGAATACTTGTAGATTCTGTCCGAGCAAAGACTTGTTTTTGGCAGTTCATGGTTGTGTTATACTTGAAGTAGTGAAGCCCGCATTCTTGAAGTGAGTTGGCTTGCTAAATTAATTAATATTGAAGTTTATTCTTTCTTTTTTTTTGGTGAATTAATTGAAGTTTATTCTACTTCATCTAGAAGATAAAAGAAGTTTGCCATGTATTTTTATTCTATGCAACAAATCTTGTATATTTGTTCATTTCCTCATTCTTGGATGAGCATTCCTTATATATTAATCAGCATCTTCTTTTGTGTATAAATAAAAAAGTGAGATAATTGTTCCAGGGATTTGCTCCTTTAGCTAGAGTCAGAATTTGACTTGTATAGTTAATTCTTCAGCCATAAAAATGGAACCAATGTTGCAATTAGCTTATATTTTCTTATAGTAATGTAATGCATCTCTAATTGCATTGGCAAAGCCTACTAAGATTTGGCAAATAGCTCATGCCAGATTGCCTACTAAGATGGGGATTGGGTTCTCCTTTTTGTTTTCATTGTCATTCCTTAGAAGAATATATTTTGCATGTTCTTTGCGATTGTCCTTCAGCCTTTACTATTTGGATTTGTCTTCTGGAACCTGAATTCAGAAATGTTTTTTATGTGTGATAAATTCTTTGTATTAGAGGACAGAAACCTCCAAAGAAGAATAACAAGAGAGAGGAATCAGACAAGAGAGAGAAACCTTTACTTTGCTTTCTCTACTTTCAGCTTATCGCTACAATCTCCAACTTTTGAGATCGTACAACATCAATTTCTTCCTTTAGTTTCACTTCCAAAACTGACAAGTCATTTGTTTCACTTTCCAAGGCCTCGAATATTGTAACATCCCGAGCGATGACAAGGACGGGGAGTGATCGCCGGTGCAGTGAGGCACAGACAAGGAGCGGCTCCTGGCAGGTTTCCAATAGTAGGGGTACATGAATGAATCAAATACACACCCGAACAAGAGGGATCTAGAGGCTGTGCAAGTATGAGACTGTACAGTTGAGGATAACTTAAAGAATTTAATAGGTACTGAAAATATAATGAACACTTACGCAAATAACCAAGAGGGGGTGAATTGATTTTACCTCAGAGTTTTTTTTAAAAAAAAAATTAAAACAAATTTCAAACACAACGGAAGTCTTTGAAAGAAGGATCGTATCTTAAACCAATTAAGAAATCAAACTTTTAAAATCAACCTTTATCTCAATCAAACCACTCTTGAGCTATAACCACACTTGTGATATGAACAAACATAATACTTCAAGAACAATATGAATATGAACAGAAAAATTCAATCACACACAAGATTTATACTGATTCACCTCTCATCCCCGAAGGCTACATGCAGTTAACTTCTAATCAACCTTGATTAGAGTTTCCACTATAACAAATATAATATTTTTACAAGCTTACAAAGATCTCTCTTACCCTCCCTAGGTAAAATTCAAAATCTAAACCTATAGACTTTTCAAAAAATCTAAGAACCAGAGATCCCCTCTCTGTTCTAACCACTAGAAACCTATCTAGCAAAGCTTTAAAGATCATTATTTGTTATATGAACAAACAACAACAAAACAAACAATTTTAATCAAAACAATCAAGCAATTAATTCAAGAAAGATATCACCTCAATTTCCTCAATGCAATAAATGAAATTAAATGATCAAACCAGACTAAGAATGAATGCCATGATCTTTCTTGGTGAAATTTTTTGACCAAAATGCTTGAACACAAACTTCACATGGAGTAGATGTCTCAACAAATGAAAATCTCCATGATTCTTGGATCTACTTTTAATTTCTGTTTCTAATATGCCTTGGTGACTTTAGAACTCTCAGAAAGTGATTTTCACAAGGATTGTTCGAAAACTCTAAGAACTCATAAAACACAATAAGCTCCTTCTATTTATAAAAAAATAGAATTAACTACCTGTAATCGATTATTCCATTAATGTAATCGATTATTTTAACTCAAGTAATCGATTAAAATTCTAAAATAATTGATTAAAGTGTTCATCAGAAATCTGGAAAAATCTCAAGAACAAATAATCGATTAACCGTTCTTGTAATAGATTATTCCAAGAGGTCAGGATTTTCTGATACACTAATATAATCGATTAATGTATCAAATAATTGATTATCACAGGAAGTGTAAAAAACTCATCAATGCTTATTTAATCGATTACAATAATCTGGTAATCGATTAAAACCAGATAAAATGCTTCTGTAAATTATGTAGAGACTCAGATAATCGATTATTGCATGAAGAAATCGATTATCACAGAATGACTCTAACATAGTCAGACTAATTTAATCGATTACAAAATATTGGTAATCGATTAAAGTGTTCATATGACAATATGCAGTTCTGTCTATATGCATTTAATTGATTATATCATATTGGTAATCGATTAAAACAGTGAAAAATACTTTTTATGAAAATCTTATTGCCTTAGTGTCATACCAATTGATTAATGATTCCATATGACTTAATCATGAATTAATGAATGAATAAATGCATGAGTTAATTAATCTAAGTGAGGAATGAGAGGCTTTAACTTCTTGAACCAAGCTTGAACAAATACAAATGTCATCAATTGAGTGGGCATGTAAAATTAAAACTTGTAATCCTCCTTAACTTGATTCTTCATGATCTTCCTCAACTTGATTCTTCATGATCTTCATTTTTAACAAGTACTACCTATACAAACAAGGTGCATCTACTTTTAGGTAGCCCATAACTTAAGAACTCCACAGTTAAGCGTGCTTGACTTGGAGTAATTCTAGGATGCGTGACCTCCTGGGAAGTTTCTCAGGAAGTATGTGAGTGAGGACAAAGCACGTTGAAAAGTCTTGTGTTGGTATGTGGGGACAGTCATTGATCCTGCAAGTGGTCGGGCGTTACGAGTGGTATCAAAGCAAGGCCTCTCTACCAGTACGGTGTGGTTCGAGGACGAACTAGGTGGAAGCTGGTGGGCATGTAACATCCCGAGCGCTGACGAGGGCGGGGAGTGATCGCCGGTGCAGTGAGGCACGGACAAGGAGCGACTCCTGGCAGGCTTCCAGTATGAGGGGTACATGAATGAATTGAATACACACCCAAACGAGAGGGATCCAGAGGCTGTGCAGGTATGAGACTGTACAGTTTAGGATAATTTAAAGGATTTAATAGGTACTACTTATACAAACAAGGTGCATCTACTTTTCGGTTGAGGATAACTTAAAGGATTTAATAGGTACTACTTATACAAACAAGGTGCATCTACTTTTCGGTAGCCCATAACTTAAGAACTCCACAGTTAAGCATGCTTGACTATGAGTAATTCTGGGATGGGTGACCTCTTGGGAAGTTTCTCAGGAAGTGTGTGAGGACAAAGCACGCTGAAAAGTTTCTCAGGACAAAACACACAATTCGGGCGTTACAAATATCTCCATCGCATTGTCAAATTGCCTACATCTAACTTTGTTTTGTTTATCTCTTCATTCTCCTTTTGCAAAAGAACTTTATTTAACCCTAATTTCTTTTCAGAAGCTCTCAGGCTTTGATATTTTTCTTTAAGAGCACTTGACATATCTACTAGATCCTTCTCCTTCTCACCCAATGTCCTTGACAGAATTTCCAACTCATGCTCCCTTTCTAGTAGTTTCTCTTCTCGTTGTGTAAGATCTACTTCCTTAAATTCCCAAGTCCATCTCTTCATCCCAATTTCATTCTCAACCAATTTGAGTTGAATTTGTAGTTTAGCTTCAAAATTAGTCTTTCTTGCTCCAAGTTCAGCTTCCTAAACAGTTGTAACTTTATGAATTTCATCCTACATATTCTATCAAAAAATTAAAGAAACAAAAACATAAAGAATAACTTCACAGGTTGAAATGTAGAGAAAATAGAGAGAGAGAGAGAAACTAAAGATTCTCCACTTGCAAGTTTCACTTGCAAATCAAGCAATTCTTGTTCTTTCTTGTTCAACTCAGATTCTCATTTATTTAGTGCCTGTATTCACAAAATGTAAATGCATCAAGCAGGTGGATTATGATCGCACATACAGAATATGAAACAGCAAAGTAACACCTAGTGTGTTGCTTAAGTGTGGTATGGAAACATCAAGTGTTAACTGCATCATGCATAATTTTGTAATGATTTCAAATGATGAGAAAATATATTAAGTAATAAAGGTTCAACCATGTAGCCCACGGCAAAAACAAAATGCAGTCCAACAAACTCTTGACGTGTAGCATAACCTCATCTTTAGCATTCCATGTATAAAGCAATGCACTGTATTCTCCAAAGAAATATTTCTAAACAGCAAAATGCAAAGGCAAGTAGTTGAATCCGTAACATGTCCAAGATAACAAAAGAAATTGGGAGATATTGAACATGTAAATTGTAGTCATACAAACACATACTCTGATTTGAAAGAATATTCTATAACTATACCATTTATTATTATTATTATTATTATTATTATTATTATTATTTTACTTTCTTGCAAGCACAGGTCATGAAATTGAATATTATGAGGATGAAAGGAAGAAAAAGCTTGGATCGTTCAAGAAGGTGGCAATTAGCTATTTAAATATTTTTGGACCTCCTTTAATGAATAGTCTTAAATATTTTTATTTTATTTTTGTAAATAACATGTTATTTAAATTAAATGCTTTGAAAGGTTTAATTCTATAATTTGATGTTGCTGACATTTGTGGGTTTGTAATTTTGATATGAATAGGTGCGGGTGACTTAGAATATTAACAGATTTTGTAATGCTATATCTATATTTTTTTTTGGCAGATTTAAGTTTTTGGCCCAAAAAAAAACACATTTTGTGGCAGTTTTTAAACCGCTAGAAATAGAAAACGTGAAAAAATAAAAAAGTGAATTATGATAGATTTACCAGCGTTCCTCTAAAATCCGCCACAATTTTTTTTGACATTGTTACTTCTGACAGTCAATCTTGATTGTCATAAATTATTTTTGTGGAGGCTTTTAGCAGCCAAAAATGGATTTTTTAGTCGCCATAAAAAATATCATTTTTTTGTAGTGTTATTATATTTATTTATGTGAAAATTATGAAAACTAAATATTGTTAAAAAAACAAAAAAAAAAATACATGAAAAATAAATCTCATAATCAATAAAAAGTTAATGTCATATTCTTTTATACTTTAAATCTACATCTTATTATATAGCCCTACATGTTGATAAATCAAAATGGGCTAGAGGGGAAAAAAATAACAATAAAAAGAATAACAATTTACAATTATACTTGTCATTTTTATTTATAAAATGAGACATGTGATAGAAGATAACAATTTCAGTTTATATATAAGAGGTTAATGGGGTGTAAAATAGTTTTTACCTTATCATTCAATTATGGATTATTATTATATAACTTTTAAAGTAATTATC
>PYAF01000285.1:44246-54297 GCA_007407185.1 Glycine tomentella
CATATGGCCCAAAGCTTGTATTAGAAATTCAATCAACCAATTTTTCCTTCAATTACATATAATAGCTTTTCTTGAATTCTTATTGGTCCGTTTTGCTTTGAATTATTAAAATTACTAATCTAACTTATTTAGAACACTTATCCCTTTCATAATTAAGGGAAAATTCTATAGATCATTTCCATACTGGTCTTATAATTTTTTGATACATAAGGAAATCTAAATTAAGCTCTTTTCATCCTATCTTCCAAAATTCGTAGCAATTTTATTTTAGGGTTCTTTGCCTCCAACCTTGCTGATACTTGATTATCTAAAAGTATTTTATCCTATATTTAGGTTCCCACAAATTTCTAAGGTTATCTTGGTCAGTTTTGACCTAGGGGCATTTTGGTAATTTTACTCCTCATCCTAGGGGTATAATGGTCATTTCCAAAAAATTGTTCAGAACATTTCTGTAATTGTCACCCTAAGGGTATCTTTGGTTATTTCTGACCCATCTGAGAATATTTATAACATTTCTTCCTTAAAATGTCTGACTGAACTGTCCTAGGATAATTTGGTCATTAATAAAATATCCAGGGGTATTTTGGTCATTTAGTGCCTTAGGGACCTATCTGTCATTTTTGAAATTGTCCAAGGATATTTTGGTAATTTCTCCTAGGGATTCATTGGTCATTTTCAGAATTGTTCAGGGCAAAATTATCATTTTCATCCTAGGGACATACACGTCATTTCTGAAATTGTTCAGAGGCGTTCTTGTCATTTTGCCCTAAATTTTTCTACTGTCTTTCATTAACATTTTACTCTTAGTAATTGTCTATAATTCTCTAATTTTTTGGGGTGTTACAGAACCAACACAATATTCATATGTTATAAAAGTTTTAATAGCATACTTTTATAATTAAAAAAGTTCTCGATTGCTTCCAAAAATTGGACCAAATGAAATGATTTTCAATATTAAAAAAGTTCTCAATTGATTTAAATTAACTATAATTATAAGAGTTTTGAAAAAGTTCTCGATAGCAAACTTTTATAATTGTTGTTCAAATATCTTTTGTTATAATTTATATTATAAGTCTATTTTAGAATATTATGTTAATGGTATTAAATGAATCAATTTTACACTTTCATACATTTGATAATATTGTGTTAATTGTATGAGATATTTGAAAGAATCGTGATATAAAATAATGGTTCTTAAAAAAATTAAATGAGTAACCCGGTGATCCGAACCGAATCGTTCATGAACTGGTTGAGTTGGATTGGATTTCAATATTTTTATTCTGAAAACCGAACCGATCAAATTTGATTGAGTTGGGTTCTAAATTTAGCCAAAATCGATCCGAACCGACCCACGAATACTCACATTATTAATTAATTATTTGATAGAAACTAATTTTTTCAATATCGATTGTAAATACAATTTATGTAAAATATTGTATTTTTTAATTTGGATAAAACTAGAAGAGTTAGATGTTATTTTTTTAGATTGATTATCAAGTAATTGATTTTAAAAATACAACGTTTTATATGAACTGTAATGACAATCAATCTAAAAAAATATCAATTTCTCTCAAATAATTAACAGATATGACAAAAACAAGATATAATTATTTTATTTGAAATAATTAAAAATCAAAATAAACTTTTAAATAATTAAGATTCAAATTGAAATTTAAAATATAATTGAAGGACTAATTATATAATGATGATCTTATTCATTAGTTGCCTAATTAGTATTTAAATTAAGCGCAGTGACAGATGTAGAGGCGCGCGCGCGAACAAGGACTCCAGCTCTCTTAGATCCCTTGGCACTTTATATATATATATATATATATATATATATATATATATATATATATATAAATTAATTGGACATATTATTATTATAATAATGATTAAAGTTAGTTAATGTAAAATTATATAAAATTAGTTGCATTAATTTGTTGTTATTATTGTAATGATTAGGATAAAAATTAGCTTTAATTTTATATGTAAAAATAATAAATATTTTTTAAAATTACTATTTAATAGAACTTATACATTCAAAGAATTACAGGGAAAACAATTTTCATATTTCTTTCTTTTTCTTGATGTAAAAAAAATATACAAATAGATTTTATTAATTCAAATTCTTTTAATAACGTAAGCCATTGCAAATAAGCACCAAAACTTCAAAATGCCGTACGACGATTCCATGTGTTTCAAGATTCATACTAGTCAACACATAAAAAAGAGGCAACCTTTTATCATTACTTCCACAGTTCCACTTCCGTTGGCTTGCAAGATAATAATCATTGAACTGAATTTGCAGGTTTCAAGTCTACCTAACGACCCGGTCCATGACAACTTATATTATAGGAAAAAAAATTTAATTTAATACAAATTAAATAAAAAATTAGAAAAATGATGTAAGGGGGGCAAAAATTAGGAAAATGGCGCACTCTATCACGTCCATTTGGAGCGCGTGGCCACCGATTTCGCATCAATCGGACGTCCTAGTCAAAAGTTATGACCTTCCAAAGTTTACGAAAACACCGTGTCCCATTTTTTTTTTTTGCTGCCACGTGTCACCATATGCACAAACACACCCCATTTGGGTGTGTTTAAACACGCCCCAAATGAGCGTGATAGAATGCACCATTTTTCTAATTTTTGCCCCCTTACACCATTTTCCTAATTTTTTATTTAATTTATATTAAATTAAATTTTTTGCCATATTTTCGATCTATCAAATTTGAGAGTGATTGGAACAAGTGTCATGAAATTTAAGTTAAATTTAATTTTAATCATTTGATTTTAAAATTAATATTTTTAGTTCTTGTATTATTAATTTTTTTAAAGTTTTCTATTTAAATATTTTATATCTAACCACTGTTAAAATAAATATTTCGAAAGAAAAACAAATATATTGTAAGGTATTTAAAGATAAGAATGTAAAGTTAAGGTAGGTTCTCACATAAATGACTTCTAATTTGTTAATCAAATAAGTCAAATCTTTAACGATATTGTGTTGGTATAAAATCCAATCAATAGTTATCTTGATTAATATCATTTAATTCTCACTTAAGTGATTCACTCAAGAAAGATATTTTGTTAATTTTTTTAATTGAGTCTTTGGTACACTTCAAAGAGTTTTTTTGAAGCTGTGATCTTAAGCTTTCTATTATAAGCTACTCCTTTGTAAATTGTGGTAAAGAAAAACAATAGAATGACTAATGTAAAGTGCAAGAAAGTAAACGAAATAATAAAATTAAGTAAACAAAATGGAAAATTTTGATGAAGGTAAGTTTGAAATGATTTTGGTCATGAACACTAATTACATCATTTTTTTATTTATAATATAAAAAAAAAGATTACATTATATTAATCATTTATGATGACGACTATATGCTATCGTATATTTTAAGAAGATCATATGCAACATGACCCCACATTTTCCCAAGTGGTTGCATTTCATATCATGGCCTCATCTAGGGTTGGAAATAAGTCGAGCTCGACTCAATTTGTTAATATTTAGCTCAGCTCGACTCAAGTTTGACAAAAACTTCTCTTATAACTCGAACTCAACTCGATTCAAGCTCGCGAACAACAACTTGTTAGCTCGAATCACAGGAACTAAGAATCAAATTTTAAAATCCTATACATTTCAAAATTTTAATTTATTAGTATATTTTAGATAAAATAATAGTTTAACTTTTTTAAATAGACAAAATTAAACAAAATCTATTTGCTTTGTAGGGCACAAAGTATGAACCAAAAAAACACATAATTACAACCAAAGCCTACATAAATAAAAAAAATTATCCCTTCCTCCATATATAAAATAATAAAAAAATCCAATCAATTATATATATATATATATATTATTGAACCAATTTATGAACCAAACAAGTTGAATTATACACAACTCAAGTTCAACTCATTTATTTAATGAGCTCAACTTTTAGCTCAAATTCAACTTATTTGATTCATGAATCATATTCAACCAGTTAATTATCGAATTGAGTTTCAAACTATTTTTGAGTTGATCCTTGCATTATGCCCTTCTTGTCTTCCAACGACTAAAATTATCATTCTAACATTGATTAATTTGTCAACTGTCCAATGGATATTGCCATACTCTTATTGACAAACAATTTTGGTGCCAACAAATGATTTTTGGATACAGGAATAAACACAAACTTTTTTTTTAAATTACAAAACTAAAAGATAAATTTTAAATTTGAAACACAAAAAATAAATTTATATCAAATTTGAGTGATTAAAACATATTTAAGCTTAAAAATTATCTAGGTTTAAATCCACTAATAGTTTCTATAATTTTGCTATTGTGCAATTTTGGTACCTTAAGAGAGTGTTTGATTCGCTAAGAAATAAGGGACTGAACAACATACAAATATTTGCCCAACTTGGAAAAATACCCAAAAACTTGTATAACTCACTAAACTCAACTTTCTTGTTTAGTGTCTAACAAAAGTAAAATACAATATTATCCCTACTTTTTAAATTTTCATTATCCCACACCTTTTTTCTTTTTCATATGTGCCTCCTTCTCTAAACCCCCTCTCCAAATATCGTACCTATTATGATGTCATTGAGATCCAAGTAAGTGATAGATTTTTATTTTTCTGCCATAACGTGATTAATTTCTTGTCACAATGTTATCGCTTTTTAACTTTTTATTTGCTTTTTATACTTTTTGTTATTGCTTGATAAGAGAAAAGTGAAGTCAGACTTTGACAAATTCAATATAATTAATAAAATAGTAAATATTTTTATAACAATGAGTGTAAAATAATGATTTAAAATATATCATAATATTAATAAATTATAATATTAGTAAAGCATTATAATAAATTTTATGTTAAATAATAAAATAATTTAAAAAGTTTTAAAATCTTGTTATATTTATTTATTTTAGTGTAAACCAAACATTGCATACTACAAAATGTGTTATAGTAAAATTTACATTGTTTTTGTAACGACCCGTATGCATCTGGTTCATTCACATTGATTTACGGTCATTAAGCGCAACAATTATCATAGATAATGAAAATGGAAGCAGTAAACAAAAATGACGTCATCAAACGTCATTAACAACATCAACTGTACATCATATATGGTGAATTCTCATATATACAAAGTATATTTATCAAAACTGTACATGTTTCTCTTAGGTACAAAACATAGGCATAAATATCAAAAGATAGAGCCAACATGCTCTTCATTCTATGCCTAAGGTTCCCTCAGAACCATATCCCTCTACTCGGGCCTGTTGCCTTGGGATCTGTCAACCGTTCCCTAAGCCTCACCTGCAAAACATAATCCCTAACAGGGGTGAGATAACAATCTCAGTAAACTCAGGGTCCTTGGAGGTCTTTCCTCCCCCTGATTCGCTGTCATGCACATGATATCAAAATTGGCATTACAAACTAGCCATCGCAACTATCAAGTCATATCACATGTACATAACATACATACACATATATCAATGTCTGAGGAGGCTTCATCCATTTATATGGACACATCTCACATCAGGACCTACTATTCATGCCTGAGGAGGCTTCATCCATTCATATGGGCACATCCCACATCAGGACTTTCTTTCTTTGCCTGAGGAGGCTTCATCCAGCTATGTGGGCACATCCCACATCAGGACTTATATATATATATATATATATATATATATATATATATTATTAAATTTAATTCTACTGGCCAGAGAATCTAATCAAGCACATAACAACACTATCACAGTGTTCAGCTCATCATATACATGTTTCCATAAACAGTAACACACAATTTCAATATACATGCATCAAGATATATAATAACCATAACTCCCTCGGAGTATGGTGGAACACAACAGTGGGAAACACTCCCAAGAACAAAGAGTTTACCTGCTCTCAGCGCTATACCGGCTCTCCTAGTTTCGTGGTCACAACCACCAACAAGATCACTACCACGCCCTACACAAGGCATAAAACAATCAATCAATAATGGTCCTTAGCCGTTAGAATGAAAGGAAACGTCATTCCCTTCCATTAAAACCTCTTTGTTCTCTATCTTAGGGTTATCAGAGCTAACCACCTTATAGGAGATTCACAGACCCTCAACAGGATCTATCTTGGTTCAACCAAAATCTTAGAGTCCCCTTAGACTCTGCATAAGCTCAATTCAATGCTCTAACTAGACCATATATCAACAATTCTCCAACTTGGCTAAAACAGTTATATCAATACGTTTTCATCGTTTATTTAGCCTTCTGAACAACTTTTGTGAAAACACTTAGACTCATATCTATCATAATACCTTCCATCTCATTAACATTCTCCCTACTCATACATATATCAGAGTCAAAACCAAACTTCATCAAAAGCCATGATTCAAAGTTTAGTATTCATCAGAACAACCTCCTGATCATACTTTTCTAAAGAATCCAAGCCTAATTCCAGCCCTAACACAATATGGTCACTATTCATCCCAAGAACCATTTTACAAATCAATCGGTAAAACTTGAGTTTCTTACCTCTAAACTATCGAGGAAGGCTGGAGAGTCACTTCTCCAAGCTTTGGCGTCCTTGACTCGCCTTCTTTCCCTTCCAAAACTCAGTTTTGCAAAGTCCCCTAGAGAACGGGATCTCTCCGATTGATGGTTCTTTCGAAGAATTGAAGCTGGAATCTAGCTCATGGAGGGGTTCTAATCAACTTTCTAGTTGGTTGGGAAGTGTTTAGATGAAGTATGGAGGAGTTATGAAACTTCTATGGTCATTAATGGCTGCCTTGGGTCAAAGGAAGAAGAGGGAAGGGTTTTTCCCTTCAAAAACGCGTAAATGAGCCTTATATAATGGTCCAGGACGTGCTCTGGCGCTGATAACGCAGAATCCAGAGAAAATACACTTTCAGGAGCCCTTCTAGCGCTAATCACGCCAACTTAAGCTGGCGCTACTGGTTCCAGATTTTTTTTTTTTGTGCAAAACAAGGTTATTATAGTTTTCTCAATACATAAATACATTATTTATAAGCATGTCAAACAGGATAAACACAAAATTACTTGTATTGTAAATCGACCATCAAATAATATCTAATACAAAAAGTTATCATGTGACCCACTACTTGTCCAAATAATGTTTTATATATCATGTCTTTTTAAGAAATCAAACATACCCTAAAACTTTTTCGTACACTTTTGATTGCCTACTTTTTCAAAATTTTAGCAATTTCAATTTATCATTAATTTTTAACAAAAAATTATTTAAAAGACATTTAAGCAATGACGCAGTACCAACATTCAGACGTGATATACAATATAATTTTTATTGAGACACCAAAATTGTACTGTTATAAAGTTATATGGTTATAAATGGATTTAAGCTAATTATCTAATATTTTTGCGTGTAAAATTTAATATTTTATCAAGTAATTTTTACTGTATTATAAAAAGTTGATATTACAAATAGATTTTAAAAATTATCATAGTTAATTCTAAGCATAAATAAATAACAAATAATAAAAATCATGTGGTTTTAATCCAGTAAATCATAAGCACATAATTTTTAGTTGCGATTTAAAAATTGTTTTTACTTTTTCTTGATGTAAAAAAATGCAAATAAATTATAAATTATATAATTATAATTTCTCTTAAAATAGAAGCCAATACAAATAAGCTAGCGACCAAAACTTGAAATGGACGTACGACGATTTACGTGCTTCAAAATTCATACAGGTCAAACACACCAGAAAGAGGCAACCTTTTTATCATTATATACTTTCACTTTCCTTGGCTTGCAAGATAAATAAAAGATAATATTTATAAAAAAATAATAATAATCATTTAACTGAATTTAGGTAGAGGGACTAATTTTTTTTAAAAGTTAAAAAATTTAAAATATTAATTCTGAATTTGAAAGACCAAATATAATTTTATCTCAAATTTAAATGATTAAAATATATGTAAGTTTAAAAATAATCTAGGTTTAAATCACTTTTGATTACTATAAGTTTACGATTTTATAATTTTAATTCCTCACACATTTGGTTCGTTACATTCTTAAAATTGAGCAATTTTGTTCTAAAGTAATTTTTTTAACAAAAATTATTAATAACGTGCTAGTGTGATATACTTGATCACTTGACAATCCAATTTATATGTGGACACAATATTAATTAATAATGTGTTGAAATGGTAGTCGTAACAAAAGTTTGGATTCTTAATGTCATACCCAGTGATGAAGCTTGGCTAATGATTTTGAGACAACCAAAATAATAATTGATATTATTTTTTCTTGTGATATACCCTAATATTGAATCAATAGAATATAGTTAAGTTGATTGAGTAGAATATATAAGTGTTATAAATTTGTACTCACGGACGAACCAATGTATGATGGAGGGGGTCAGTCCCCCCCCCCTGAATTTTTTCTGAATATTAAAATCAATGTACGAGTGTGTCAGTGTGTGAGTGTGCCTTAAAAAATAATAATGAAAGAGTGGGGCCCGCATAGCAAAAACAGTGTAAATACGAATAGAATGAAATCGTGAATGTCGTGTTGCGTAAATTGAGTATGTGTAGGTGTAGGTGTTTCCTTGTGCGTAAATTACATGAGAACGGGGAGATAATTATCAATTTGGTTGTTTCAAATATCTTTATTTTTTATTTAAAGTTTTAAACTATCATATCAATAAAAAAATATTTTTCTTTAGTATTTTTTATTTTAACATTATATTTTTTTAATCAAATTTTAGTTATTATATAATTAATTTTTATCTCCTGACATTTTAAATTATAAAATTAATAGTAATTTTTTAAAAAAGTCTTATTTAAATATATTTAAATATTATATTTGATTAATTCTAGTTATTATATAATCAAATTATTATTTTTCTCGAGCTTTGTTAATTTATAAATGCTAAAACTTTATTTTTCTTGGAATTGAAAAAGCTGTTATTTTTTAAAGTGTCATTAAATTGCCAAAAAATTGTTATAATTTTCAAATTCCGGAAGCACATCAGCAAGAGGCATTATAGTCACAAGGCACAACATGGACAGGAACACAAAGATTGAAAGACTCTTGGGTTTAATTTTTTTATTGTTGTAATTAACATTTTGAAACATCAATTTATGAATATTTTTCATGATATATTTGTTAGATGAATTTTATTTATTGCCCCCTTGTCATTTAAATTTGGGTCCATCATTTAATATTGTGATCAATTCTTACATATAAAAAAAGATATATGTTGGTATTCATATATTCAAAATTTAAAGTTCACTTAGTTATATTAAAAGACAATAACAAAGGTACTGAAAATTGTTTCATTCAATATATTATCATGTTTTTTTATATAGAAATATATCTATTGTATTTCATTTAAAATAACATCCAGAATACAATTGGGAATATGCTGAAAGATATGATTGCTAGCATAGAACCGATATGCCCTTGCAAGAGAATGGCAACTTGTTTATCTTGCCTCTAAACTAAACTCGCCCTAGAATTTGGGAATTTTTTTTAACATAGATTTGCAGTTTTCCATAATTCAATGAAATTCATCTACTCCTTTTGTCCTAGAAGATAGCGCATCAACTACGTTTTTACAATCCGGTTCCAGAATAAAATTTTGAACCTGCATTTCTTCCATCCATTTCATTGCATAAAGAAGTCCAATGGCCTCCGCTTCTCTTGGTTCAGGTATTCCAGTCATGTTGATCGATTTGGCTTGGAGGAATGTACCTTGATCATCTCGAATTACTATTCCCGCACCATACTTTGTTGGTTTTTGTAAAAATTGCTACATTTATATCAGACTTTCTTTTTTAATAATGAAAATGGGTAATTTTTTTAATTATCATTTGGGATAAAATTTAAATAAATTATCAAATTGTGATAAGTCGTAACAAGTTAAGTCTTAATTCGGGTTATGGCTTTTATTTTTTAATATTTTTTTAGCTGAAATCATAACTTTTTTTACGACTTCTTTAGTGTAGTTTTTTTTTTAAGTTATGACTTCAAATTTGCAATCTGTGTTTATTTTTATTTTTCTATAATTT
>PYAF01000285.1:54397-69407 GCA_007407185.1 Glycine tomentella
ATAATAACTTATATTATATCAAATAATATTTAACAATTTTTATTTTATTAGTTAATTTTTACAATTAAGTTAATTAATAATTTGATACAATAATGTTAATTAATTTTATTTTAAAATTATTTTGTTAAATAATATTAGCAACATGTACATCATCGTGTAGAATTTAAGAACATAATTGTCATAACTATTTATATAAGGAAGTTGATAATTAATATTATTTCTATTTTTTTACTTTCATTTAATTTGTAATATTCATTTTTTATTCATTACACTTTTATATTAACATATTCGTTGTAATTATTCATACAAGAAAATTGACTGCTAATATTATTTCTACTTTTTTTTACTCTGTAATGTTCATTTTATATTTATTACACTTTTATCAAGGTATAATAACTACTTTATTACTTAATTATAATCTGATGTTAATATTAAAATAATTATTAAAATAAAATTAATTAACATTATTGTATCAAATTATTAATTAACTTAATTATAATTATAAAAATTAATTAAAAAATAAAAAAAATTATTAAATCTTATTTGATATATTATAAGATAATATTAATAACAGAATATTTTCATCTAAATTTAATTTTTTGAAATATAAATCTTAACATTACTAAAAAAATATAGAAAAGATATTAAATAAATAAATATAGTACAAAATAAATATAACATAAATTAATAAAATATTAAAGAAATTCATAAAAAATTATACAAAATATTAAATCAAACTACAAAGTTTAAATTACTTTTTTTAATACAATTAAATTAAACTAATTTTTACAATTTTAAAAAAAAGCTACGACTTGGAAGGAAATTTTGAATTCCATCAAAAAAAAAATTGTCAAAAACAAAACAAAACTCTGTTATGACTTTGAAATTGTAAATTTTTCTAAAAAATTACATTGAAGTTGTAAAAAAATTTACGACTTCAGTTAAAAAAAATTAAAAAAATAGAAATCGTAACACCTATTATGACTTACCGTCATTTGATAATTTATTTAAAGTCACCTCCAAATGATAATTAAAAAAGATTGCCCCTTTTTGGTAATAAAAAAAAAACCTCTATATTAACCTTGACAAAGCTAGTAGTAGGTTTTCTTCTAGTTGTTAGAGAGCACAGATTCTGTAGATGGAGTTGTAACTGAGTTTGTTTGTAATTTCTCTAACTTTGGTCCACTTAAAGACAAACTGATTTGGAAACACCCTTTTCAATGTCACCTTCTAAATTTCTCCTCCAACTTCATCAACATGGAATTGCATAAGAATGACCTCCCGACTTGGCGTTTGACTGACTTCTATTGATTCCTAGACAGAGAAAAATGTAGGAATTCATGAGATCTACTCAAACATCTTTTTGTCTCCTCCACCATCCCTAGGTGCATTATAGGGGACTTCAATTGTCTGTTGTCCCTTGATGAAAAACTTGGAAATTGTGATAATCCCAACTGGCTAATTGAAGGTTTTTAGGATGTTGTTTTTAACAGTGGCCTCCATGACCTTCCTATGGATGGCTACAAGTTCACTTGGTTCAAAAACAAAGGAAGTCCCAACGCCATTGAATAAAAGCTCGATAAGGCTATAGTCAACCTTGATTGGTTAGACAAGTTCCCTCATTTCAAATTCTGAAATGAAATCTCAACAAAATCTGATCCTTCACCCCTTCACCTACTCCTAGATTTTGGTTACATCGGATCTTTCAAGAAATAGTTCCATTTTGAAAATTCGTGGTTGTTGGAACCAACTCTTGATGCAATTGTTAATGAAGGATGGAGAAATGGTGATTGATCTCAAGGCTTGAAAGTTGTTCATCCTATATGTCATCATGGGTACGCCAAGTTAAGATAGCCTTCAAATCATAAATTGATCTCTGCCACGAAGATATGGAGTATTATGCCAACCCCTACTCCATGGAAAAAAACAAATTTAACAATCTGATAGCGCAAGAGTAGGCCTACTAGTTGCAAAGGGAAAAAGTATATTGGCTTAGAGATGGGGATGTCAATTCTCATTTCTTTCATTATTTCGCCACAACAAGGAAAAAAGATGAATAACATTGTCTCTCTGGCTCAAAAATATTGTAGGGTTGTCACAAACCACAATGATATTTGTAATGTTGCAAAAACTTATTTTGATTAGTTGTATTGTGGTGATGTTAACATTGATGAAATAATAAATCATATTCTTTTCTACTTGTCGTCTGATGATAATATTGCCCTCCTTTCTCCTTTCAATATGGATGAATTAAAAAAAATGTCCCTTTTCAAATGAACTTAAATAAATCACCTAGACTTGATGACCTAAACCCAACTTTCTACAAAATTGATGACCTTAACAATGAAGAAGGAATTTGGTGGATTGGGATTTAGACACCTCCATGGTTTCAACCTAGCCATGCTAGAAAAATTGTAACAACTCACCTCATCGCTACGATATCACTACTCTAACGTATATTTTTCAAATTTTAAACGAAAACTCTATTAATTTGATTATGAAAATGAGTGTAAATTTTTCACGATAATACACTCATAAAAATGCACAAATACGTACAAAAAATACATATATATATATATATACACATTTTAAACCATTACATAACATTCACATGTCAGATCATAATACAATTTGTACATATATCTAAGCTTGGAATTTACATGCCTGATCAAGAGAATCAAGAAACCAACTAAGAAAGAGTTGATAAAAAAACACAACTCTCTCCTAAAATAAATTCCAATATTATCACATCAGCTTAGAGGCTTCAACAAAAGGATTTCCCTTCAACATCACCTATTGCTGCTCATCTGCTCCCATGAATGAATGTTCGCAATCATCACGGGTACCAATCACACAATACAAAATTGCAAGGGTGAGTTTATTATACAAGATCAACAAGCACCAGATAACAATAATTAGCAAGAAAACAATAATAATAACAACAATCATTCTCAGTAATAATCAGTTCAACATACATTCAACAAACTAGTCATAAACTTTTTCCATAATTCAAATCAATTATGCTCAGAATGGTGCATGCACATGACTCAGCTCTCAAATGAAATGTGGTACCATTCGTTAGGAAATAGCCTAAGCGTGCCCACATGACACTTTCACTTAGGAAATCGATGCAGTAACTAGTCGAGGTCATCCTGTCGTGCACAGACAACTCCCCCATGGTGATCAACCTGAGTCTCAAGTAAGTTCCAAACTGAGTGATATGCCCTAAGTACCCACGTTTTTTCCTCATGAAAAACCATAGGTACTTACTGCCACCATTTATACTATTTCGATGCAATTATGAAGTATGAAACATAAGCACCATCAATGCATTGACCATGAATAGTTAAAAATTCTAAACAATCCTTTGCCTTCTCTAGGGATGCTTAAAATTCTTCAACCAATCATCTTCCCTCTCCAGGGATATCCAACAGGAGATTGCACCCCCATGTACATACACAACAGACATCTATCACAAAGACATCATCAACATCAACATCATCTCATCTCAATGTCATCATAAACATCATCTCATATTAATATAATCATCAACATAATCTCATTTCAATATTATCAACATCACAAGCAATCACATTCCACATATATACATATAACACATGCCTGGGATTCACATTCTCTAGGTCTTTAAGACAACACAAATCTCATACATTCACAATCCATAATAACAAAAGACTGATATTTTAGGAAAATTCTAAATTAAAGAGGAGAACTATAATACACAAAACAAACTCATGCTCATTTAAATTTAATAAAAAAGTTAATAAGATAACATATTATAAAATTTTGGGCAGTCTCCTCTTTTATTAAGACTTTTCCCAGAAACATCTAATCATTACAACAACATCATTCACAATTTCATTCATCAATAACAAATATATTGCATCCCATTAGTTTAAAACATAATTTTTCTTGAAAACCAACATGCAACAGGGACATACATACATCTCTATAATTGGGTTCCTTGACCTCAATTATGGTATAAAAAATTGTAAACAAACAATAAACTTCCCTCAACTATCTATATCCCTTTGTTGGCTCCTTGTAGTGTCGTTTTGAGATCTCTCAGGTTCACGTCCTTTGGTCAAAACACAGAGCTCTATATATCAAATCGAATATAATTTAGTATAGATTTTGAACACAAGGTTAATATTAACACTCGAGGTCAAATACCCATTCAAATTTAAAAGGGGCTAAAATGATGTTTTTGGAGTCTACATCAAAGATACGCCATTTTGAAATTCCGATCACACCAATGTGATCGGGGTTCAACAAAGGTCACGAAAACAACATCAATATTATAAAAATGTAACTTTTACAATGTCTCAAAGATTTTTCAAAGGAAGTGTAAAAACATCCATTAACGGTACCCAAGTCACAAAAGATACTAAGAAATGTTCAAACTAGCTAGGAAAAGGCATAGAAAACACGATTACCTCGAAGAAACTGCGAATGGAGGATTGGAGGCTCCGTTCTCTACCGAATCCTCGAGTTGAGTTTTGAAGATTCCGCTCTGATTAATGTGTGTCCTCTCCATGCGATGGTCTGATAGGATGCAACGACGGCTCGTGGTGGTCACTGGTGGTCGTGAGTGGTGGAGGAGGAGGATTAGAGACTTAGGCGAGTGTTTTGAAAAAGAAGGAGGATGAAATGTGTGGTTTCTCGCTGCTGTTTGTTTTTGCAGTTGACAATACTCACCTATTAATAAATTTTACTACTTTTGTGCAAAGCTAATATGTCACGCTCCATATGTTATTTTGCAAATTCCAACGGTTGAAATGTGCATACATGGGATGCAAGCCTACCTTTCAAATTGGAAAGCGATCCAACAGTTAACCAATCCAGGATTGTGATTTTACCGAAATAGGTTTTGGGTCAAACTCAAAATCACACAGTTCCAATGCTTATCAATGAAACTCCACATAACCTAACATCCACACCAAACAATTGAAGAAGGATAATGCACACAACACTTAAAGCTTTACATCTCCTACACACTTCAAATGCGAACAAATTCACATAAAGCCTTACATGTTCGTACACATCTAAAAGTCCAAATTTTCACATTTTACACGAGTGATTAACATACACCTAACCAATTCATTAAGACACTTAAAAGCAATTTTCAACCCAAATACTCAAAGCAAGTTACTTGTTTAAATTCAAAAACTCAGAATCCACAGGCTATTTGATATACATAATAAATGCACATGTCAATCTAGTACTCACGCACCAATCACATTCCCATACACATCCTCCTTTACCACCATAAGGTCAGTTCACTTGGAGCAGCAATAAACACAATTTAAGCATATAAGCATCTTTTGAACACCATTCACAATTTTATAACACAATTGAATTCTATCACAACTAACATAATTATCACTTGATTTACCATAAAATTCTCTTAATTGGAACAATTTAAATTGTAAAGGAACCAATTACTCATGTTGAAATGTTGACACATATACAGAGCTCATCAATAACAAATTACATAATGAAGCATAACAATACCACAAAAATGTGCTCTTTGAGCAATTCAATCAATTGCTTTAAGTCAGGGTTTGCCGAATAATGAAGGAGCAACTTTGTTCCCTCAACATCACAATTAATTATCAAATTCAACATTGGCAACAATTAGACACTCTTTACGGCGAGTTGTAATTCGACTCTTCGGGGATCTCCAAGATTACTTTGAGATGTTTATCCTTCATGTGTAGACCCTAACCTTTAATCGGGCATAAAACACTCTACGAAAACAAATGAAAAAATGAAGACTGTCAATTTAAAGAGCACCATCAGAATTGAAAATTCCCCATTGTGGGATTTGAATTTATCAAATCAAATTGAAGTTGCAAATCTGCACACAAACCTCGAAAGGAAAATCAGATTGGTGGAGACGAGGCTTTGACTAGCTTGAGAAAAGGAGGAGACAAATTGTAACACCCCAGACGTGTTATCATTAATAATATCATAAGCGCGCTATCAGTGTTACATAAAACGGTGCGGAAGCGATAAAATCGATTTTCTTGATTACATTATGCATGGAATATAAAAACACACCACATAACAGCATACACAAGCCCCTATTGATCCAGTTAACTCAAACATAACCATAGGCAGATACAAAACCAAACACAGAAGAACAGGAGGAAACATAAACTCATACATATAACATAATCTGTACATATACATACAACTCATAGTTCTACCACATCGGTGATTATACATCAAAATATGTACAGTACAATGGGTGTACACACACCCTACCCCCCTACACAGAGAAACTAAGACCAGCTTCAACTCTGGAAGTTCTGCTCTGGTCTCCAACTGCAGCCCTTTCTCCAGCCTGTCAGCTCCACTAAGGCCTCCTGCCCTGAGGTCGCTCCTCTCCTCTAGAAGAAGCACCTGAAAACCACAAACCCCACACAGGGTGAGACAAACGTCTCAGTAAACTCAGGGTTCTGGGAGATCCTTCCTAACTCTGATTCACCTCCAAGCACACACATAACAAAGCCCAGGACATCATCCTGGCTATCACACATTCCCCAGCTCTCTGGGGACTAACTGGATGCTATCAGCATCAGAGGTATCCCACCTCATACTGGCTCTCAAACCATCTCAGATTCGTCTCACAGAGTTACTATAACATAGTGTCAACCACTAGACACTTTCCATACCAGAGAGGCACCGCCTCATCTACTGAAATAAGTCTTGCCTGAGTCTTCTACTCAGGACTTAAAGAATCCAGATATGGCTCATCTAAGAGGCCTTAGGCTCTCCTCCCCTCGGGAAGCCCTCTCTTAGAGATACAACATATCTGTCTAATGTCTGGCCTCTCCAGGACTTTCACATACACTGGCCTGGGCAAGAACATCCATATAGGGCAATCACCTCCAGGACTTTCACAGCACATGCCTGGGCAAGAACATCCATATAGGGCAATCACCTCCAGGACTTTCATAGCACATGCCTGAGAGAGATCATCTCACACCGGGGGCACTCCATCCCTCAGGACTTTCCAGTCCAATGCCTGAGAGAGATCATCTCACACTGGAGGCACTCATCCCTCAGGACTTTCCACTGCCTGGGAGAGATCATCTCATACAGGAGGCACTCAATCCCCCAGGACTTCACATCAGCTGCCTGAGAGAGATCATCTCACATTGGAGACACTCATCCCTCAGGACTTCTAAGTCACATGCCCGAGAGAGATCATCTCACAACGGAGGCACTCAATCCCTCAGGACTTCCAAATCACATGCCCGAGATAGATCATCTCACACCGGAGGCACTTAATCCCTCGGGACTTCCAGTCCGCTGCCTGAGAGAGATCATCCCACACAGGGGGCACTCATCCCTCAGGACTTTCACAAAAACTGGCCTGAGGATAACCACTCAGGACTTCCATCATCTCTGCCTAAGGAGGAACATCCATACAGGGCAATCCATCCTTAGGACTTTAGGCGGAGAGCAGTGGCACCTCCCAGGGAATCTCAGCTACTCCAGGGAGTCCTCAAACTCTTCCTCTGGCCAGGGAACCTCAGCTAGCCCGATACTATTCCAGTATCCTATAGGTTCTAGCACTGACCATCTCATGGTCTTTATCTCATCATAGAACACTCTCATAGTGCTCATCAATCCAGAGGCCCAAGGCCACACACCTGTAGCCACAGGTGCCAAACACCCTCACACTATCTCAGTGTCTATCCTAAGGTTCATCATTTCAGCCCAGCACACACTAGGCCATCACATAATCCGATATCTGGAACGGTCTGAGTCTCTCTCCAAGCACCGTTCATCTAGCCTTTCAGGCTCCCAACAATTATCAACAATAACAGGCCACACTAGCCTTTCTCTCCACAACATGCACATAAACATATATATATATATATATATATATATATATATAATCAAACATGGCATGCAACCATCACCCACTTGGGTGGCAAGCAAGAGAAAGGGAATAATCCCCAGAACGATGAGCTTACCTGACAGTTGTGCCGGCAACTCCAACCTCTTGAACAATGGTCTGCTCCTCTGACACCTCGTGTCAAGCCCTATCAAGGCAACCAATCGCATATCACAGACCATTCAAGCACATAAACAACCATAAGCTCATCAGACAGTCCTCAACTACCTCAAAGAAAGGAACCTCAGTCCCTTCTATCAACTCAGGTTATCTACCTAAAGTTCCTCAGGCTCATCCTTTACAAGCCTTTCTGTAGACCCTCAGTGGTCTATCTCAACTCAACCATGGCCTCAGAGTCCTCACAGACTCAACACCAGCCATTAATAATGAGCATCACAGCTCTCACAACCCAAATACTCAGGGTTTCCATAGGGCTTGAACGGTCTACTCACGAGACGCCGTTCCCATGGCCTCACAAGCACCACAAGCCCATCAACATGGCTCTTGCATGTCTCAATATCAAGTGACTCAGTCCAAGTCACACATGCACAACCTAGAGCCAAAACCAACATTCACCAAATCACAAACTGAAAGCTAATCCTTCCTCCTCACATGATTCTAAACACATCTCTCAACTGGACCCAGAGCTAATTCTAACTCTATCACAGATGGATCACTATTCATCAAAACCCCCAACATGAAATCAATCGGAGAAACTCGAGTTTCTTACCTCAGAACTGATGAGGAAGGCCTCTGGGCTACTCTCCCGAGCCCTGGTGTCGTTGAACCACCGCCGTTCCTCGCCTAACTCGAGCTCTGTCGCCTCCTTCTGAGGAAGGGGTTTCTTTGGGGTTTCAAGGGAAAGAGAGGAAGGATTCTAGCTCTCTCAAGGTTTCTAGGAGGTTTAAGGCGTTCAGGAAGGGATTTGGGTCTCAAAACAAGGTCATGGAAGCTTGGGAAGGTCCAACAATGGAGGAAAGGCTCAAGGAGGAAGAGAAACAGTGTTTCTCCCTCAAAAATCGCGAGCCTTCTTTATATAAAGCCAGCACCGACATTGCCGCGCGACCCGCGCCAATCCCCGCGCTATCCGCGCCAGCTGCAGAAACTATGACGCCATCAGCGCCACCCTGGCGCTCCCAGCGCCAGCTTTCAGAGACCCTGGTGCCCTCAGCACCAATCCCGCGCCGTTAGCGCCAGATTCCCAAAACAAAGGCGCCACCAGCGTGATCCTGGCGCCCCTGGCGCCATCTTCCCGTGTGTATGGCGCTGTCCGCGCCAGTTTTAGACCTCAGGCACAATATTCTCTGTTCATCTCCTGGTGCTGACCGCGCCACTCATGACGCCAACCGCGCCAAACTTGAGGGTCCTTACACAAATTGAGCCATGCATGTTGGTTTGGATGAAGGAAAACGTTTGAATTGGGTTTCTATCGAGAGGGAATGTGAGGCAATGTAGGAAAAAGAATGACACAATGTGGTGATTGAGTTTGTGGAGAGCAAGACTTTTTTCTTGTGCATGAGTGAGCTAGCAATAGGAGAAAACGAAAATGGTAGCCATCTATGAGTTGTGTTGCTAGCTTAAAGAAGGAAAGGAGAATAAGGTGGGTAATGGTGTTTTTCTTAAGTAGTGGATTATAAGGCTTAAAGAAGGAAATTTTTTATTTAAGGGAATTAGAGAAATAATAAGAAGGGTGACACCTACGTGAGACTGAATTAGGAATTTAGGATAATAAGAATGTAATTGTTATAAATTTAATTGAATAAAAAGAGTAAGATGCAATTTAAGATATAATGAGATGATAACAATTTAATTTGAATACAAAGGAAGTAGTTTATAATATTAATTAGAAATAACTATAGAAATTATTTTTAGATAAAGGAATTCATAGAGCAATAAAAGGAATTGATATAGTAACAATTGATAGCTGGAAATTTAATTTGGGTATACTAGGGGAATAAGAATATTATTTAGATCTTATTAAGATTGCACAATCATCTCAATATAATTATTTTAGAATCTAGATCACTTTAGAAGATAAAAAATGTACTCTTTAATTGATCAATTTGACTCTAAATGCATCCCAAAGTGTTTAGTCCTTGTCATAGATATTAGTGACTATAAATTCACTAACCGCAAGTACTTGTAACATAGACACCAGCTGCTCTCTATTCATAAATATTATAATACTATTTGCTAGCTAACAACATCAATAATAACTATACTATATATAAAAAAATCAAATAATTTTCTATAAACACCTCAAGCAAATAATCAAACACAAATACTTACACTACAATAATTTATAAGCTAATACCTCAAAACATGATGTTACAATCAGTACCGATTAAAGGCTTGATCAAAGCATGAAAAAAGAGATTATCACTGGTGCTTCTAGTGGTAGTTGGCATGACAACTTGTTTCGAGGGCAAAGAAAATACTTTTTTCCTGTAGGTACTTTATCTCATCTCCTAAACGACTTTTAACATGCATGACAAACATGTTCATCTGAAAATATATCAGAGTTAACCAACCTCCATCAGTTAGTCCGTAGATATCACATATCTTTTCAATCTCACTTTTTAAATAATCTTTTCTTATAATGCTTTGTCACAGAGACTTCATACTCATCCAAGGCAGGATTTGCAAGCTTCACCACTTTGGGAATCTCATCATAAAAATCATTGAAATAATGAGTAGGCAAGGGTATGTTACATGTGTAATTATGTTTTTTAATATAAAGAAAGTTGGCTAGAATTAGTATTGTCATCATATTTGCATGAACAAAATATTAAAACAACAACACATGTAACAAACAAATAATTACACTTCCAGCAACAATCTCTATTTGATAAGTTTGACGCTTGAGAGACACATCCAAATGGAGAATACCGAGATCCTAAAAAACAAATAAGCTTCCAATATAATAAGCGCATATACATAGAAGAGTAATAGACAAATGGGAAGAAGAGTAAAGAAAAATATCATACTTAAGTGTTCTCAAAAAGTGAACGAGGCTTTTAGATGAGGAGAGTAAATGTAAATCATTTGTTGGTTTGATATATAGCCCAACAAATTTATTGGAACGATGGAACATTTATGATAACAATACATGCACAGGAAAGTTGAAACTCCAAAGTGCACATGAAACATGTAGACTCCAGGCATTCATTTCATTTATGAACTTTGGATATGTAAAACCATTGTTGGATGATAAGGTTACTCGAATTGGGTGCAATTTTAGATGGGAAAAGTTACCTCAGACTTAACTCGCTTTGATATTGTTTTCTAATATTATATGACTATATTATATCATGGTGTAGTAAGATTAATAGTTAGTATGTGAATTACGTCGTCTTCATTGTAGAGCTCGAGAAGAAGAAACGAGACAAGTGTATTTATGACAATATTTAATAGTCAAAAAATATAATAAAATAAAATAAACATTATATCATTACTTAACGTTCAAAATAAATGAAAATATTAAAACATCAAATAAAATAAAAATGAGTAAATTATACTCACGTGTTTTTCTCAAATTGCATTCTACACTCCTCCTTTTCTATACATTATTTTTACCTTTTTTTGTTAAAGTCGTTAACTATCGTCAATTTATGGAAAGATAAATTGGCCGTTAGAGTAAATTATACTCGCACCCCGTGTTTTTCTCAAATTACATCCGATAACCCTCGCTTTTTATACATTACTTTTATCTCCTTATGTTAACCTCATTAACTAACGGTAATGTCAAAGGAATCAGACGCAGCGGTAATAGTGGCTGAAGTTACAGCGGGAGATGAGGTGGTGGTGGAGGTGGATATGGCAGTGGTGGTGGCGGTGATGGCGGCGGCGATTACGGTGGTGGCGGTGATGGCGGCGGCGATTACGGTGGTGGCGATGACTATGGTGGTTGTGGTTACAGTGGTAGTTGCTTTAGCAGGAGTATGTGCGCTCAGACGTCGTGTTGGTGGGTAAGGACGACGACGAAAAAGAAAATATGATGATACCGTGGGAGAGGGAAGAGGAGAAGAAGGAGATGGTGGTGGTAACGGAAGAAGAATTGTTGAAGAAGATAAGAGTGTAAAATCAAAAATATAATTTTGAAGAAGATGATGATATTTTAGATATAAATTTCATTAAAATTATGTTAGCAATATGTATTTACTTTCTATTAAATTATTAAACTATATTTAAGAGAGAAAATTTAAATATAATATAAATTAAACAATTATTTTTTTTAAATATAAAAAAGAGAAATATTGAGTACAATTTAAGAAAACATAAAAGGTACTAATGGAATTTTCTGAATAAAAATTGACCGGAGCGTAAAGTTTATGGAAAAAAAAATCATAAATTTTAAAAAGTGAACAAAAAACTTTTAAACAGAAATTATTGGAAGGGCCGTTCCAGAAACAATATTGTTTGACGGCAAGGCTTCAGTTTCAGAGGGGGAGAAATGGGTCGGTCCCGAGCTGCGTTGCGCTCCGCTGACGATGACCCAAACCACAGGTTTGTTTCCGATTGCCAGAAGCGCTTTTCTTTCAATTTCCGCGTTTGGACTTTGCTACCGTGACATTACTTAATCAAAGCTTCGGGACTAATGAAATTTAATTGATTAAGGGTTTATAGTCTTTAAAATGTTCGAGTTTTTCATTTACTTGACTTCATTGGACTTTGGAGATGTCATGACATGTCGTGTGTTAGGGAACGTGCTTTGCTGCCTCTTGTTAATGCTATACTTGTGCCATGTCTTTTTTCTTTTGTTTCAATTTTTGCTTTTGGACTTTGCCACTGTGAAATTAATTAAGCTTGAGGGTCAAGGGAAATTAAGTAAATTAAGAGTTTACAATTTTCAACTTTTTCACTGACTTGTTGACTTCGTTGGACTTGGGAGTTTATGTGTTATGGAAGGTGCTTTTCTGCCTCTCGTTGATGTAATACTCATGCTGAATTTTTTTTCTTTTATCATTGGAGTCAATGGCATAGTATGTTCTGTACATAAAAGTACTACTACTTGGTGGTTTTATATGTTCACATGAACAATTTTGTTTGAATGGAACACTATTGCTTTGAGATTCTTACGGTTTGTTTGAATGGTGGATTTGGAGATTGAAGTAGAGGGGTTGGTTTTGGTTTTCATTTCTCAACTGAGAGAATTATATGATGATGTTTATAAAAGTGAATAAGGAGTGACTAGGAGGTTGACATAGTCTCTATGAGCAAAGTATGAAAAATTATTTCATCTAAGGATTCGCTGGCAGATCTAGGATCCTAAGTCGGGGGGACAATCTATTTAAAAGATAGAAATTAATAATTATTATCATGAAAGGAGTGAAAAGCTAGGGGCAAGGGGTTCAAATATTCCTGGAATTTACCAGGGATCCCAAAATTACAGCAACGAAATAAAAATAGAATAGTTGATTGTAATCTTTTAAACTAATGAGATGCTGCTGTGATTCTCTTAAAATTTAGGGGTTGATTTTTGGCACTTCCTTTCAAGCTGGCGAATAGATATTAGTCATTCCCACCTTGCCAACATTAGACTCAAACTCAGATTTTCAACAAGGCATTTGTGAGCACATTTGTTTCCTGTAATTTAGTTTGAATGCAGTAAGGGTATATCTGTAAATGTCCCATTTTCAATTACTGACTTGGGAAATTTGAAGTTTTTGTCAATCTTTAAATGTGTGGAAGAATAACCAAGGAATGCGTGTTTGTGGGACCTAGGATCAAGTTTTCCCATGTAGGACTAAAGTTTGATTGAAGACAGTACAACCAAATATATATGGTGGAAGAGACTCAATTTTTTGACTAACTGAAAGGCCTTTTTCAAATATTTGAGGTAAGTCAAGAAATGAAGAGGTTTGTAGGGAACCCACCAGAAGTGGTTTGGAACATTTGAGGTGAACATGATGGACAGAATAAGCTCAATAATATGCCAATTTCTTTTTTCTCAGTGATGCCATTTTGTTGAGGTTTATGATTGCATGAACTTTGGTGAAAGATGCCATGTTTAGATAAGTAATCATTGATGTCATGTGAGAAAGATTCCTTTCCATTGCCAGTACAAATAAATGAGTAAATGATTGAAGACTATTGGTGACAAGTTTATGAAAAAAATATTCTTGAGAAAGATTCCCTTCCATTGCTGGTACAAATAAATGAATCAATGATTGAAAACTATTGCTGACAATTATGAAACTGTTCAAAAATAGTGCTAGTTTTAATTTTTTCTTAAAAGATACACCCAAAAAACATGAGTATGGTCACCTGAAAAGTAATGAACCATGGAGCCCCAATAGTGGTGGAACTTGAGAGGGTCCCTATTAATGTCAGTATGGATAAGATGGAAAGGTTTTGATTCATGAAGGATGTGGTGGATAATTTTTTGTGATTCTTTTAGCAAGGAGACATTGTTCCCAACTAAAAGAAGAAATATCTTTATTAATTAATAAATCTGGATACAAGTAGTTTAGGTAACCAAAACTAAGATTACCAAGACAATTGTGCCATAGAAGGACGTTGAAATTTTTAATTGTAGATAGGAGACATTTTGAGGAGGACCAAGTCTTGAGGGGGAATTAGAAACACTGTAAAGACCACTGTGTTCCTTAGCACTGCCAATTCATCATCCCTGAAGTCAAATCTTAAAATACGTGGCAAGTGTGGTTAATATGATTGCAGAATTAAGATCTTTCGTTAATTATTGGCAGTCATGAGATTATACTTCAAGTCAGGTACACAAAGGATAAAATTCTTATTCAAACCTGACAAATTCAAGTTGCCAGTACCAGCTACCAATAAGAATTTACTGACAGTTTCTGCAATGTTATGTCTTTCCAATTCAATGGGTATGCCAAGAAATCAGCATCTGTCCTGGTTAGATACGCTAGTCCTACTTGGAGAAAAGCTTTTCTACAATAAACTTGCTCACGAAGGTAATGAACACTTTACTTTCTTGGCTAAGCATAAAACTGGATAGTGGATCCTTGATTCTGCAGCCACAGTCCATATGTTAGGGGACAAGATGAGAGAGTCAACATCATCAACATCAACAACACCTTTAACCCAAGTTAATTGGGG
>PYAF01000285.1:69507-94579 GCA_007407185.1 Glycine tomentella
GGGGGGGGGGGGGAGGTTATTAGAGATATACTGTTGTACTAAAAAAATATAGATATACTGGTGTACCTCATGTTTTCCGTTAATGTAAAGCTGGTTGTACTTGTGGCTGTGTAGCCCAAGCCTCTGGTTTAGATTGCTCAGTCAGTTGTTAGCTAGGTAGTTTCAGATTAGTTCCAACTGAATTGCATTTTCTACTGTTTCTAGCAATATAAATATTGTATCTCATTACTGTAATAAATTCTTTTGAATATAGAAACAGTTTTTTATTACAAAACTCGTTCTCAGATTTTCTGTCTTTCTCTCCTCTAGGAATCTTAACAGGAGATATGTGGCAGGAGTGGAGGGACTTGGTTATAAGTTTTAAGTTTTAAAATGTACAAAATATAAGTGATGAAGAGGATTTGGGTGTATAGGGATTAGGGTTTGAGTGTGGAGTGACTACTTATAATTTTTATTGATCATAATGAATTTTCTCTGTGTTTTGTATGTGACTCAGACCTCTACTTCACTATAATATGAAAAATGTTAAATTTTGGGCTTACATTTAGGTATTTAATTGTGAAGAAAATTCCATCAACTTATTTAAAGGTTGTTAATATTTAAGCAAGAAAACAATTTGTGGCAAAACATATTAGCAAGCATATATTTAAGGAAGATATTTAGGAGTATCTACAATTTTAGTTGAAAATGTTGAGGAAATATGCATTTTTTGTTTCTTTTCTGTGCCTCAGCTGTGAAGTATACATGGGCACAAGATCAACATTTTGGATGCAAGGGAATCTTAAAATGATTTTGTCAATAAGATGGTTGTTTTCAGGTTTGAAGATGGAAATAAGGAAAAACAAAACTCAAAAGTTCTACAATCAGTTTCTTTTTCTCATATAAAAGATAAATGTATACTTTTTTCTTGTCCTTTAATGATTTTATTTTGTTGTAGATTTTGGTTTGTGGGCACGTCCTTGTATGCATTGAAATTCTTCTTGAATGCTTCCTGCTAGCTGCTTCATATTATTTTTTAATTACTCTTGTGTTGTAATGTTGTTTCTTTCATTGCTTTCTGTTTTTAGATCAAAGAGAAAAAAGGCTGCTCTGAATGTAGAAAATTCAGAAACCTTGCCTACAGGTGATTTTTTATCAACTCATACCTGCCTTCCCTCCAAAAGGTCCATTAACATTTTCTTTAACACTAAATGTGGTAGGCCAAGGAGTAACTAATAGCAAGGTATCTCTCTATCACTGCAATTATTGTAACAAAGATATTTCGGGGAAGATTCGCATCAAGTGTGCTGTCTGTCAAGATTTTGACCTCTGCTTAGAGTGCTTCTCTGTTGGTGCTGAGGTGACACCTCACAAAAGCAATCATCCATATCGGATTATGGTAAACCTTCCATGGATTGCAGCGTTATATATTTATTGTAGAGTAAATTACATTAACCGCTCCTAAAGTTTCGTGAATTACACAAACATCCCATGTTTTTTTAATCATTAGTCCATTATAGTAACCTCCCTTATAGGGGGTGTTAGTATAATATATAAGAGGGTGTCAGTGTAATGTTTTCTAACATTAAGGGGGTGTTAGTGAAATGTTGTCAAACATAAAGGGGGTTAGTTTAGGAATAGAAAAAAGGAGTGGTGTTATGTTTAATTTGAGAAAAGCTTAGGAAGTGCGAGTGTAATTGCTCTTTATTGTATTACTTTCACGGACTGTACTAAGAAAGTTGGTTGTTATGAATTCCTTAATGGCAATACTGCTTTACAAATTAGGTTGTTAATAATTTGTTGAATAATTACTTAATTAGTGTTTGTTTTAATTATCTGTAAATTTTGTGCATTATTGCCTAATGATATAGCAATTTCTTTCCTTTGAAATATTTTTCTAAATGGGTCGGAATTGGCTGTTGCTGACTTCTTCTCTGTGCCCTATTCAGCTATTCTTATTGCTTCTCCCATGAAGGATGCTTTTCTTAACTTTGTTCTGAGAATGCACATGATCTTTCTTTCCTTTTTCTTCGCTTTATGGCCTTCGCAAGAAGATAAAAGCTGAATGAGAGTTCTCAACTTTTTGGGATAAAAGTAATAAAATTTCTTTGTGAATGAAGCTTCCAGCATATGTGCATCCATGTTTATGGTTAATATATTAATGTATTAATATAAGTTTCAAGCATTTTTTTTTTTTTGGTACAGGATAATCTATCTTTTCCACTTATATGTACAGATTGGAATGCAGATGAAGAGATGTTACTTCTAGAGGTATGATATTTGAGTATGGGGAACACCTCTATTTTGTTTTTCTTCTGTTGCATTACATGTTAAATTAAGTATACTTTTCTTCCGTATTACTTGTTATCAAAATTTGTGTTTCTAAATGAATTTTTGTTATAGGGCATTGAAACGTACGGATTTGGGAATTGGAATGAAGTTGCAGAATATGTTGGAACAAAAACCAAATCTCAATGTATTGACCACTATAATGCTGTATATATGAATTCACCATGTTTTCCTCTCCCTGTAAGACTATTTGAGAACTATGTCATTAATTAATAGTATACATGCGACCATCATTTGAATCCACAGTGTAATTGTTCATATGCATACCCAGGATTTGTCTCATGTTATGGGGAAGAACAAAGTGGAACTCTGTGCCATGGCGAAGGGACATGAAGCCAAGAAAGGTTTGTTTCTCAATGAACTAAAACCATAACTTTTGGAGGTTTTGCGTGTGAGACTTGATTAGTTTGTTTCATTCCATGAATTTACATATATAGTATGTAACCAACTGGTTGAATTGATAAGATTCAGGAAGTATTATAGATAATTACAATTACAAAGTAGGTATACAATTAGTTTTAGAATGTGGGTTTGGGCCTGAGTTAGGCCCAAATTCACATTCTAAGATTCTAAGATGGTATCAGAGCTTATCCTAGATCCATTAATGGGCCACCCACCATATTATCCACGCACTAATTCCAAAAGTGCTGGGCATGAGGGGGTGTATTGGGGAAAATCCAAGTCCCACATCGGCTAGAGGTAGTGCCAAGATAGAGTATATAAGTGGGGGACAACCCTCACCCTATGAGCTAGCTTTTGGGGTTGAGTTAGGCTCAAACCCACATTCTAAGAATTAGTTAGGTGATTTTAGTTGAAAAGTGAGGGTGCTTAGCTTAAATAGTGGGAGGAGAAACCTTCTTCGGAAGAGAATTCTATCCTTTTCTTTGTTGTAAATTTGTAATGCTAACTTCATTGCCCATTGCATGTGCTTGGTCATTTTTAAACCTAAAGTTCTGCATTATTAAACCCATTACATGTTATTCTTGCAGAATTATCTCTAACTGCAGAGCTTACTCTGAAAGAAGAACCTTCATTCACTGATCGAATAAAGTACAGTTCACCCATTAACTATGATTATTTGAATTGATCATTTATGACTCTGTTAATTCTTTGGCGTAACATCTCAGCTATGAAGAATCAAAGAATGCAGAAATCAATAATCAAACTATGTCTAGGTTAACCTCAGGTACAATCATATAGCATGAGAAAAATCTGCTTTTGTCATTTTGTACTGAAATTCTTATTGAGTATAATTTATATGCATGATATAGGTTCAGCATGTGGCAAAGCTTACCCAAGTACAATTAAGAAGGCTTCCAACGTGATCCAAAATAATGGTGGAGTTAAGGTGGAAGGTATGTTTTCTGAAGAATGCAGTGAAAGATGCTGCCTCTTCTTTATTTTGTTTTTTGGGTTAGCATTTCTTTTGATATGTTTATTGCTCTTGACAGAATGTAAACATTGGCTAGTTTAGAAATTTATAATGACAAAACCCCTATTTTAGACTTCATGTTCAGAAAATATTTCCAGAACATCAATTATCTTAAAAGAATTTTATTGCATAATTTGTCCATTGGGTGATAATTTTTGAGATCAAAGCGATCAGGAGACGTTCTCTAGGATATATTGGTCATTATTTGATGACTGAACATTTTCATTCCAGAACCAATTTGATATCACCAATCTTTCAACAATTAGGAAAATATTTCACATCCCTAATTGGATAACAAAATCTTATACACACCTATTAATGCTTTGGGCTTGAAAGTTTAGTTGTAAGCTGAAGAAGCATGCATGATTTTATATCTCTAACGCTTCCATGTACACAATAACCCTTTGGCCTTGAAGCTCAGTGATGCAGCTCAGGAATTTGTTAGAAACTAGGGTTGTACAGAAAGGGAAATATGGGGATTAGGTTGGTAGGTGTTTGAGATAAGGGTTTGTCTAGGAAGAGTTCACCTTGTTGAACAGAAATCTGATACTAGAACAGAAAAGGATGAATGATGCAATAGGTTAGACACTCTAGGATGTTTGAGAATCCTGTGACTTATCTAACTCCTCTAATTAACCACTTAGTCTATCATAGAACTGGACAGAGATGAAGAAAAGGAAAGAAAATGTGTATTGAGAAATGGAGCTTCCAACTCCTAAATCTGTTACAACTTACAAGTGATTTCGAGGATCACTAACCTCCTTCAACTTTCTGAATCCCTTTCCAATCTCCCTAACAACCTATTTATAATTTTCCCTTAACAACTACTAACTAACAATTAGTTATCCTAACTGTTCTCAACTAATTGACAGTTTTCCTCCAAGGGACCCTCCTAGAGTACACCTGTCCCCATCTTCTGTCTCTATCAGTCTATCTATTATATGGTTTAGACATGGAGGGATAGGATGGAAAAGCTTGAGAGAACTGACAGTCAGCCACGCGCACAAACACAGCCACATTGAATAATGCTATTTACATGGGCTAGTAAAGTAGGAACTAGTCGATGTGTGAGACATGAAATGGATGTGGTTATTCCAACATATATCAGTAATTGGCAACATTACTCTATTAACAATTTGATAGGAGTAGGAGGTGGGGCAAAATGTATAAAAGGAGAGTCAATTAGTAAAATACAGTTAGTTAGTTAGTTATACTAACCGTGGGAGGGTAAGAAATAGATAAATAGGAGGTGGGTGGCTGAGGAAAGGGAATCCTGAAAGTATTAGGAGGGTGGTGAACCTCAAATTCTCTATTGTACTGCAAGAGATATTCTCCAATATTCAATAAAGATTCATTCTTTCTTCTCTCAATCTGGTCCAGTTCCTATCAATTGGTATCAGAGCCTTCCACCATGACTCTCAGCTGAACGAGTGGTGCGGGTGGTGACGTCGGCATTGCAGTGTTCGCCCGGAACTAGTCAATGGGCTAGTGCACAGCCATCCTGCGTGGGCACCAGAGCCGCGGAGCGTGGTGGGATGTTAAGATCCAATTGCAAGGTATGGGACTTTGGAGTCCCATATTGGAAGTATGGGATTCTAGTGTGGGGTTTATAAGGCCTTGGACTCTCCAACTACAATAGCTAGCTTTTGTGGTGTGGTTCTCTCAAGGTTTTTATCAACTGCTATCAGAGCTCCAGATTTTGGGGTTGTGAGGAGATTGATGGGGTCAAAAGCTAGCAACAAAATGAAGGCAAGGATGGAGGCGCTGGAACGCATGATGGAGGAAAACAGAGAGGCGATGACGTTGAACCGTGAGGTGATGGAATCGCGGTTGGGAGCGATTGAAGCTGTGCTTCAGAAGCTTGCTGCTGCTTGGGAGAAACCGAGTGCGGTGGAAGCAGAGGCGAGGGGTGCTGTGACGTGGGAAAATAGGAAGAGTGAAGGTGGGGAGCCAACCGTTGGAGGAATATCGAAATTCCCATTTTTGTGGGAGAAGATCCTCTAGGGTGGCTGTCCAAAATTAAGAGGTATTGCAGATTACAGTCTTTGACGGAGGCAGAAAAACTGGAAGCAATTATGGTAGCCATGGAAGGTGAAGCTTTAGCTTGGTTCCAATGGTGGGAATCTTGGAATTCCAATCAATCTTGGGATGGGTTCAAGCTGGCTGTCACCCAGAGATTTCAGGGGGCGAATTTGGGGAGTCCTTTCTAGGTATTACTCGCACTCAAGCAAGATGAAATAGTGCAGGGATATATCGGACAGTTTGAAAAAGATGTGGGAGCTGGAAAAGGGTTGGGGGAAACTTTCTTGATGGAAGTTTTCATTGGGTTGAGGGAGGAGATTGGATCTGAAGTAAGGTTGCATGAGCCAAGAAGTTTGATGGAAACCATGTTAAAGGCAAGGCAAGTGGAGGAAAAAAATAGGGTGCTGGGAAGTCTGCCAAGAATTAGCAAGGGGACTTAATCTTTTTAGAAACCTAGTTTCTTGGGTCCAAGAAATGGGAGAGAGTGGCAGCAGGTAGAAGAATCTGTCCAACCTATTAGTGTAGAGAATAATGGATGGCAAGGTAGGAGAACCTTCCATAATTTGTCACCTGCAGAAGTGGATGAGAAAATGAGGAAAGGAGAATGTTTTACATGTGCTGAGAAGTATCATCCAACACGTGTGCAAGAACAAGCAGCTGAGGTTGATGATTATGGAATAAGATGAAGGAGACCCTTGCTGAAAAATACAGGCTGTTTTTCCTCACCTGGACCTTGTCCCCAAGGTCCATCTTGAAGGGGAGGGTATTGATAGGAATAGGAGGTTGGGCAAAATGTATAAAAGGAGAATCAATTAGTTAGTATACTAACTGTACAGTTAGTTAGTTAGTTATACTAACTGTGGGAGGGTCAGAAATAGATAAATAGGAGGTGGGTGGCTGAGGAAAGGGAATCCAGAAAGTATTAGGAGGATGGTGAACCTCGAATTCACTATTGTACTGCAGGAGATATTCTTCAATATTCAATAAAGATTCATTCTTTCTTCTCTCAATCTGGTCCAGTTCCTATCACAATTTGAGGCAGGTATTATATTAACCAAATTGGGTCTGGATCTACTCACCCTTATGCTTTCTGACATGGCCTTTTTATATGGAGCCAGCTAACAGTGACCCATGTACATCTTTACATGCATAATTCAGGTGCTCATGTCATATGATATTTAAATGTTTCATAATAGTTTGTGTTATATCTGTTTACTCAGATGGAAAATTAAAGAGTATAAGTTCAATGTACTAACATGTTGAAAGTTGCATTTTGTTTAGTAGAGTCTCAAGCAGATCGGAGCATTGGAGAGAAGAAACCTAAATTATCAGGCGAAGATAGACCTTCTATGACAGATTTGAGTGGATACAGTTTTAAGCGAGAAGAATTTGATGTTGAGTACGACAATGATGCAGAACAACTGTTGGCTGATATGGAATTTAAGGACACTGATACTAAAGCTGAATATGCAATGAAACTGCACGTGCTCCATATCTACTCAAAGAGGTATGTATGAGTACCATATGTTTTTGTTGAAGAAAGAAAGCTTCTCACTCTTCCGTATAAAGGAACCAAATTAACTATTTAGAAATGCTCTGGAAGAAATTATAGTTGTCAATTCTCTGTAATTATTGAATTAATCATAGATTGTTCTTTTCTCTTCTATCATAATAAATTATTAGTTTATAAAAAAGATCATTAAATTATTCCACTTATGTAATTTCTAGATTAAGCATCCAAAATAGTTTATCTTTACCTCAAGATTACCTGATTATGAGTTGAATATTGCATCTTCGTTGGTTTTTATTTTATATATTTCTTATTTAGGTGGTTGTTTTGAGGTATATGATCAAAACCCAAGTAATTACATTCCCAAAAACACTCTGACTAGGAATGTGATAGAAATGGTTCAGACAGAAATGAAAAAGAAGAACTTTTATTGTTGAAATGGAGATAATCTCCTGCAATACAGTGATTTCGAGGTCACACCCTCCTTAACTACCTTTCAGGTACCCTTTCCCTTAGCTATCCCCTTCTATTTATAACTTCTGCTATTATCCAGTTAGTTATAACTAACTGACACTTAGGCATACTAACTGTATTAACCACTAATTGCTGACTACACCCTTCTTTTATAATACTGTCCCCACCTCCCACTCCTATCAATACCCTCCCCTTCAAGCTGGACCTTGTCCTCAAGGTCCAAATCAGGAAAAAACCTTCATCATCTCATCAGTCAACTCCTAGCTGTTCTCATGGTGGGGTAGATCCTTCCATTTGATAAGTATTTCCTGCCTCCCAGCTTCTATCATACTCTGTTGCATTATCCTCTCAGGTTGCATTTGCAGCTCCCCATTTTCCCTCAAATTTGCTGGTAGAGGCTGAGGGGAACAAGTAGCCTTGATTGATTTCTTGAGCAAAGAAACATGAAAAACAGGGTGTATCATACTGCCCTCTGACAGTTCTAGTTTGTAAGCCACCTCTCCTACCCTTTGGATGATTTTATATGGTCCATAAAATCTTGGACCCAATTTCTCATTAGGCTTTCTGGCCAAGGATTTCATTCTGTAGGGCTGCAGCTTTAAAAACACCCAATCCCCCACTTGTAAAACTACCTCCCTTCTATGCTTGTTGGCATATTTCCTCATCTGATCTTGTGCTTTCAATAAATTCATCCTTAACTCCTGCAATAGCTCGTCTCTATCTTTACTCAATTGGTTCACTTCCTCCAACTTAGAAGGGATATCAGCTCCCTTGATTAATAAGGGAGGCTCCTGCCCATACAAGGCCTTGAAAGGAGACATCTTAGTAGAAATGTTGTAATTGGAATTGAACCAAAACTCAGCCCAAGCTAAGTGATGAGGCCATTGTTTTGGTTTGGTACCTGTCAAACATCTCAAACAAACCTCCAAGCACCTATTAACCACTCCAGTCTACCCATCTGTTTGTTGATGATAGGCAGTACTCATCTTTAATTGAGTACCTGCCTTCCTAAACAGCTCCTTCCAAAATATGCTCATGAATAACCTGTCCCTATCAGAAACTATAGAGGTAGGAAATCCATGTAATCTGACCACCTCCTTTATGAATAATTCAGCCACATCTTTAGCTGAATAAGGATGATTCAAAGCAAAAAAAATGAGCATATTTAGTCAATCTATCCACTACTACCATGATAGTGTATTTTCCTTGAGCTTTTGGCAAACCCCCAATGAAATCTAGAGATATATCAGACCATACCCTGGTTGGAATAGGCAATGGCTGAATCAAACCTGCTGGAACCAGAGTGCTTGCTTTATTTGTCTGACAAACTTCACACCAAGCTACATACTCCCTTATTTCCTTCTTCATTCCTTGCCAAAAAATTACACTAGCCACCCTTTTAAAAGTTCTAAAGAAACCAGAATGTCCTCCTGTAGGAGAATCATGCAATTCCTTTAAAATTAAAGGAATTCTAGAGGAATTTCTGGACGCCAACAACCTGTCCTTATTTTTTTATTTTTATTTTTTTTATTTTTTGATCAGCAAAAATATATATATATATATATGTGTGTGTGTGTGTGTGTGTGTGTAAGAAAACAGAGCATTACAAGGAGTAATACAGTAGGGTTCTGATGTTTTTGTCTCCCTTAATAGTATAACCTGGTTTTTCTGATGTTTTTGTCAACAGCCCTTGATAAATCTCACATAACTGAGAATCAACTTGCAATTCTTCCTCCCACTCAACCCATTCTGCTTCCTGTACAATAGAAATTGCAGAAAAAGAAAATTGCCTGGAAAGTGCATCAGCCACTATGTTTTCCCTTCCAGGTCTGTACTGAATTTCAAAATCATACCCTATGAGTTTAGTAGCCCATTTAAACTACTCCTCATTCAAAAGTTTCTGTTCATTCAAGAACTTTAAACTTTTCTGATCAGTTCTAATAAAAAAACCTTCTACCCAACAAATAATGCCTCCATTTCTTCACAACTAACACCACAACCATCAACTCCCTCTCAAACTGATTTGAGCTGTGCCCTGTCAGACAAAGCTTTACTCCAAAAAGCTAAGGGTTTACTGTCCTACAATAATACTGCCCCCAGCCCTGTACCCGAGGCATCAGATTCTAAGATCTGCTTAAAAAAATCTGGTACCATTAAAATAGGCAGACCCTGCATAGCTGATTTAAGTTGCTCAAAGGAATTAGTAGCTTCCTCACTCCAATGGAAGACATTTTTCTTTAACAAGGCATTTAAAGGCTGTGCTAATCTTCCATAATTCCTTACAAACCTCCTTTAATACCCAGTCAACCCCAAAAATTCCCTCAATCCTTTTATATCTTTGGGTACCGGCCAATGAGTCATTGCTTCTAATTTACTAGGATCTGCTTCTACTCCCTTCTCTGAAATTAAGTGCCCCAAGTATTCCAATGATTGCTGCCCAAAAGTGCATTTCTTTCTGTTTACATGCAACTTTTGCTGTTGCAGCACTTGCAACACTGCCCTTAAATGCCTATTGTGTTCCTCCATATCAGGGCTATATATCAAGATATCATCAAAGAAAACCAACACAATTTTCCTTAGAAAAGGTCTCAACACTTCATTCATGAGTGCTTGGAAAGTTGAAGGAGCATTAGTCAACCCAAAAGGCATAACTAAGAACTCATAGTGACCTTCATGGGTTCTAAAAGCTGTCTTTTGCACATCTTCAGCTTTCATCCTAATCTGATGATAACCCTCAAATCCAATTTAGAAAACCACTCAGCCCCTCCAATCTCATCCAACAGCTCTTCTATGATTGGAATTCGAAATTTATCTGGAACAGTAACTTTATTGAGAGCCATATAAGCTACACAAAACCTCCAGCTCCCATTTTTTTTTTTTTTTTTTAACCAAAATTACAGGACTAGCAAAAGGGCTAGTACTTGTCCTATTAATTCCAGCAGTCATCATATCTCTCACTAATCTTTTAATTTCATCCTTTTGATAATGAAGATATTTATAGGGTCTCAAATTGGGAATAGAATTACCAGATTTAAGGGTGATTACATGATCCTTCTCACTGTGTGGTGGCAATCCTTGAGGTTCCTTAAAACCCCCCTCAAACTGTTCCAAAATTTGATCCACTGATGCAGGCACTGCTCCAGCATTGTTTGGACCTTCCACTGTTTTCAACTCTACTCAAAACCCTTGGTCCTCCTCCAGCATAGTGCCTTGATCAACTTCAAGCTGATGGCAGCCTTAATCAACTCAGGTTCAGCCTTGAAAACAATCTTTTTATCCTGAACCTTGACAGCCAATATTAACTTTTCGAAATTGGCTTCCACCTCTCCCAATCCAGCCGACCATTCAACCCCCAACACAACATCAGCTCCTCCCAACTCAAACAAGTAACAATCTTGCATCACTTGTAATTCTTGCAACTCAATGGGTAGAGCTTTGCACACCCCCTGGCACCTCACCTTGTGTCCATCCCTTACCTCCACAGAATAGGGATTTGTGGGAGTCACTTTCAATCCCAACTCCTTCACTAATTCATAGAAATGAAATTGTGAGTTGCCCCACAGTCAATCAACACCACTACCTTTCTGTTTTGAATTTTTCCCCACAGCTTTAAAGATTTCTTGGCAAGTGAAACCTTCAATGTTATGCAAAGAAAGCTGGTGCAATTCCTCTTCCTCCTCATCTCTCCTCTCCTTGATTCCTATTTGATTCCTCTTCCTCCAAGATCATCATCCTCAGCTGCTTGTTTTTACACAAATGTGTTGGATGATACTTCTCTTCACATGTAAAACACTCCTTTCCTCATTTTTTCATTAACTTCCACAGGAGTTAACCTCTGAAAATTCCTCCTACCTTTCCAAGATTCTCCCCCTGTTTTTGTTCCTCCCATTGGTTCCACTCCTTTACTAATGGCCTGCTGCCACTCTCTCCCATTTCTTGGACCCAAGAAACTAGACTTCTGAAATGGTTGAGTCCATTTACTATTTCTTGGCAGATTCCCCAGCACCCTATTTTTTTCGTCTACTTGTCTTGCCTTTAACATGGTGTCCATCAAACTTTTTTGCTCATGTAGCCTTACCTCAGACCCAATCTCCTCCCTCAAACCTTTAAGAAATATCTCCATTGAGAAGGATTCCTCCATCCCTTTTCCAGCTCCCACATGTTTTTCAAATTGCCCGATATACCCCTGCACTATTTCTTCTTGCTTGAGTGCTAGTAACACTTGAAAGGGATTCCCTAAATTCGATCCCTGAAATCTCTGGGTAATAGCCAGCTTGAACCCTTTCCAAGATTGATTGGGATTCCACGATTCCCACCACTGGAACCAGGCCAATGCTTCACCCTCCATCGCCACCATAATTGCTTCCAATTTGTCCTCGGTCAGTGATTGTAACCGAAAATACCTCTTGATTTTAGCCACCCACCCGAGAGGATTCTCTCCCATGAAAATGGGTATTTTGAGATTCCTCCACCGGCTGGCATCCACGGCCTCGCTCTCCTTGCTTCTCCTCGCAGCGTTCCCCATTGATCCAGTCTCCACCTTTGGCCTCTCCCACGTCGCTGCCAACTTCTGAAGCATGGTCTCGATCAAACCCAATTGCGATTTGATCACGTCCCGGTTCATCTCCACGGCCTTGCGAGTGTCTTCCATGGCTCGCTCCATTGCTTCCATTCGCGCTTCCATTTTCTGACTGTTTTTTGCACCCATCCACTCCTCACAGCCCCAAGATTGGAACTCTGATACCAGTTGATAGAATTGGTTCAGACAGAAATGAAAAAGAACTTTTATTGCTGAAATGGAGATAATCTCTTGCAATATAGTGATTTTGAGGTCACGCCCTCCTTAACTCCCTTTCAGGTACCCTTTCCCTCTGCTATCCACTTCTATTTATAACTTCTGCTATTATCCAGCTAGTTATAACTAACTGACACTTAGGCATACTAACTGTATTAACTACTAATTGCTGACTACACCCTTCTTTTATAATACTGCCCCCACCTCCCACTCCTATCAGAATGCTATTCCTTGGTAAATTAAAAAGCATGTTTGGTTATTTTTGGGAATTATTGTCAAAGTTTGAATAATAGGAGATAATTTTGTAGAAAGAAGTGGAAATAAATGGTTGTTTACACGGCAATTTTCATTTTCATACCAGGAAAAAAGCATGTACCTGCTCATAATGGGAATTTGGAAAAAAATCGAGCAAAGTGTAAAAATGTAACTTCTTTGGGAATTAATAAATGCTAGAAATATATATAGATTAGATTAAGAGAGAAAGAGAGAGAGGAGGGGTCTAGTTATACCCATTCTTACACCACTGAAAGCAATGAACCAATTTTGATTTGTTAATTTGTAAATATAAACAGTTAGTTACAATTTAGTATCAGTATCAACAGTTTGGACAAATAGTTAAGAGAGGTTGAAAGGACAGGGCTTTAGCTTAAATACAATGGTAGAAGGGCTTGGCATTCAGAGATGCTAGCCTAAGAAAACAGAGCGGTGGCCCAGTTGTAAGGGAAACTGTACCCTGCTTGAGTGATCTCTGTATTTATATTCTGTGAATTAGGCTAGTGGTTGTACTATATGGTTCAAAGGACTTATTGTATTCTCCCATCAATAAAGATCTTTCCCTTGTTTTTCTATCTTACATGTTTTCCCTGTTCTTATTTGCAGATCCATAACTAAATGAATCATGAGATTTTTAGTGTGGTAGCTGTTGGCATGTATATATTATTATAGCATTGGAGAGGAGACATTTTGTTTTTGTTTGCTGCAATTTTAAATTTTATTCTTACAGATATTAGAATTATAACTTTCAATGGTAAAGTGAAACTGTGTGGAGTTCTGTTGGCTTTTGGGGTTGAAAATGGAATTCCTGCGCCCCCCACCCCCACATATTCAGTCCAAGTTCTTTGTATCAGACATGAGAAAAATTAATAATACATTGAAATCCAAATATATTCCAGAAGATATGATACACAGGATTTTGGAACTACTGCAGATGGACAGGAGGCCATTCCCTCTCCATCCCACCATGTTGGCATATATTTTGCTGTAGCATGTCTTATTTGTATAAAAAAAACCTCTTATCCTTGGAAATGTGGGTGTGCATAGTTTGAATTTTATGAAAATCCAAACGGAAACCAAACAAAACCCAATTTTAAAAAACCAAGAACCACATTTTAATATTCCAGAACTGCTGATTTTTGGTGAATCAGTTATTAACTGGTTTTAAAACTGGCTTGGATTTTAAAGCAGTTTGGTTCCAAAACCAGTTTTGAAGTGGTTTTGAAATCTTTATTTGAAAACTGGTTTTGCATCAGTTTTTAACCTTTAAGCTGTTTTAAATCCAAAGCTGGTTTTTAAGTCATTATTAAAAAAAAAAACTGGTTTACTATGTTAAAAATTAACATAGTAACTGAAATTTGACTGCAATACCAATGAATAATTACAAGTTTCACATTTTAATACAAGATCGCCATGTTTTCCTGTCTTATGTACAGAGTGACATGTCTACTTTCTATAAAAATTGTTTTGTAAAATTTCTCCTCCTCTTACCCACTTATGGCTTTATAACTTGATGCTATTTTACATGGTTTAAAATTAAGGCTGACATGTTAACCAAAAAGAAAGTTTGTCTTCTCCCTTAACTTCAGTTGCACAACTTTTAAATTGCAGATGCCAAAATCATACTACATTTGAAAACAGTATCCGTCCACATACCCAAAAAAAAAGACATTAATGTACCCCAGTGCTAGAAGGCTCCATTGATGGTGGCACTGCCAAGTTCTTGGCTTGGCATGGAACAGTCTCTAGCTCAGAACCAGTTTTTTCTTCATCCAAAACCTTTTAAATGGAGCAGTCCACTAAAAGATAGTTTGAAAAAATGAAACAATTTGGATTCAAAAACCAGTTTTAATAATTTGGCTTTTTAAAAATGGTTTAGATTGCTTATTGGTTTGGCTTAATTAAACTGGTTTTTCTGAACACCCCTACATAAGTATATGAAACTTCTGGCAGGTTAGATGAACGGAAACGCAGAAAGAATTTTATACTTGAAAGAGATTTACTTTATCCTCATACTTTTGAGAAATCTCTCTTGCCTGAAGAGCTTCAAATATGTCAGAATTACAAGGTCTTCATGCGGTTTCACTCAAAAGAAGAGCATCAAGATTTGCTAAAAAATATTATTGAAGAACATAGGCTTGTCAAAAGAATACAAGATTTACAGGTATTACATTCTTCTACACACTCTAATGATGTCAACATGCTTTATCTAAAGATATTGTAGTTATTTTCTTTAAGATTATAAAGGGTAGTGGTATACTCCTAAAATGAATTTGAATAAAAGCAAGTTATATGCATAAATATCCTTTTACTTTATTCTGTAGTTTTTTCCCTCATATGTTAATTCCAGTCATACTACTTATGTTCAACATGATGAGATTGGAAATTTCTTCTACAATTAAAAAGAACTGAAAATGTGCAAATAAATTAATGAAATTGTGGAAATTTTATAACGATTGGTTGTCTTAGAATTTGGGCTTAGGGTTTAACTCAACCCCAGAAAATTGAAATAATCAACTTGTAAAGTGAAGACTGTCCAAGCTTTGTGAAAACTATATTTGCCATATCTCTAGTCAATCTGGGATCTCAACACACCCCTTCATGCCTAAGACCAGTCATCTGAAGTGTGGACAAATGCAGGTGGCTCAATAGCACCACCTTCTCACACTCGAGACTGGAGCATGAAAAAATATTGGGTTACCAGTATCATATCTAAGATAGATTCTGATACCATGTAATTTTAAGAGAAGAAAACTATATTTCTCATTACTTATTGATCATAATTACATGAGAGTTGTATAGACAATGAGATACGTTAATTTATGGAGCTGTGTTGGTGGAGTTCAAAAGAATGGGAGGTTTTCTGCACACCACTTATTGTGGGAGAGGTTTCTTAATTTTTAGCCTTGATCAAGTTATACTAATTTTCTCCACATCTGTTGACGACTTTAAAGTGTTCCACTGATGCCATTTCCATTTGAAATTTCTTGTAGGGAGCTCGAATTGCTGGCTGTGTAACTGCTGCTGATGCTTATCGATTTATTGAACAAAAGAGGAAAAAGGAAGCTGAACCAAGTGCTTCTAAAGAAAGTGGTCAAATTGGAACAAGTGCTAATACATTACAGAGGCCAAATTATCTCAAAGGAGAAGTTGATGGTAGCCCACAGGGACTTCAAAAGGGGATTACAGCTTTATTTGCTGGCACCAAGGATTCGCCTACTGCCATACAAGCCTTCGCAAGGTCGCTAGAAGAGTGGGATATTAGTGGATTTGCAGGGGCTGAATTACTATCTGAATCTGTGAGATTTCTCTCCTTTACTAGCACTCCATTTCTCTTTTTAAGTTGCTTTTCTCTTTCTTTCAGCTTTCATTGGCTTTTTATTTATTTTAATTTTTTTTTGGAAGATATGGCTATATACAGCAGGCCCTTCCTAGACCCCAAAATGGTGTTCTAACTTCTATCTAATTGGTTCTTTGAAAATGATTTACTTGCAGGAGAAAAAGCTTTGTAATGAGATCAGAATACTACCCTCACACTATCTCAACATGCTGCAGACCTTGTCATTAGAGTTTTCAAAGGGCAGTGTGACCAAGAAATCTGATGCACATGCACTGTTTAAGGTAGAGCCAAGCAAGGTTGATAGAGTCTACGATATGCTTGTGAAAAAATGAGTTGTGCAAACATAATGAAATGCTATGTAATGATTACAAGACCATTTCTGTACATTTTTCTTCGTCTCTCCTTTTTCCCATTAAGAAATAACTAGATAAAGACCCATGCAATGCACATCCAATCTTGAATCATTTGTCCTGTTATGCACCCTTCAAAAGATAGACCGCCATACTAGTTAAATGTAAAAAATGATAGAAAAAAAATTAAAGCCAAATACTTATCAGTTAAATGTAGCACAAGGAGTTTATTAATTCTAACTGTAGCCCTTTTTATGAATTTCATACATAATTATGATTTGAATACTCATACTAATAGCAATCAAATAGATGCAAAAATTTCCTATACATGTCAGAATCTGTAGACTCCTGACAGAAAACATTGAGAAAATATCCATTCACACAACATTAAGGAGATAACAAACTTTAGAACCGTGTATAAGGTGGACCAGTTAAATGTAGTCTATTGTGGACCAATTTTGTTAACCGATTAAATTACAATTTCATACTTAAACAATGGTTTTTTTTTTTTTCCCCCTTTTCTTTTCCACTTGAACCTAAAACCAGTGACCTTACACCTGAACCTCAAAGATGTAGCTCTAATCGCCGGCGAGTTTGTTGTGGACCCACCAAACCATCATCGCACAAAGACGCTATTAAGGCACGTGCTTCATACACCATCAACTTTTCTCCTACACCATTTCAAATTTTGATAATTTCGTAAATGTCCTCAATGAGTGAAAAGCACAAAAATGTTGCTGCTGTGCAATACTGCTTCACGGGCTTACTACACCATTGTTCGCCATTTATTTGAGCTGGGCATTGCTTGGAGGTGTACATTCCGGATTGTTTTTCATTTGGTTTGTTTGAGCTCTGCATTCGTGGAGGTGGTTTTTGGTTGGTTTTTGTTGGAGTGGAGCGCGTTCGGAGGTGCAGGTGAGTTTTTTTTTTTGCCTTACGGATTTGGTAATCCATAAGGATTTCACGGATTAGGAAATCCGTAAATGATGGTGCATGCATGACGTTACGGATTAGGCAATCTGTATGATTCTTATGGACTATATAATCTGTAAGAATCATACGGATTGACTAATCCGTTTGGTTCTTACGGATTGTATGATCCGTATGACTCAAACGGATTGCCTAATCCGTATGCTCATACGAATTGCCTAATCCGTATGATTCATACGGATTGCCCAATCCGTGAAGGTCAAAAAAGCAAAATTTAAAAGCTAATTAGTTGAGTTTTATTTTTTTAAATTTTTTGATTGAGTAGATATCAGTTAAAATTTTTACTTTTTTTAAATATAATAATAAAAAAACAAAATTTAATTTGAAAATAATAATATTAACGAATATAAATAAGGACACATTAATTATAAGTAGTATTTAAACACATGTAATTGTTCATACTAAAAATTAAAAACATATTAAATAATGGTAATTGATACGAGAGAGAGGGAGACAAACATGAAAAAAAACTGCTTAATAAAATGAAAATAATATAACGTTGTAACAATAACATTTGAAATACGAAAATAAACAAAGTAATCATTGTTTGAAAGATGTTGTGCAACGGACATGTGTTTTTCTTCCATTTGTATCATTCTAGTGAGCATCATGCGAAACATTTGCATCGAGTATTGGCCTATGTTTATTGGTTGTTCGGGCTTCTTGGGTAACTGGCTTGTTAAAAATGGCTAAGATTTGTATTGAACAAAAACGTTTCCAGTAGTTCGATTCTGCTAACACCTTTAACACGTCTTCATCGCTTATCAACTCTTTTATGTGATATTCGATTGTGTTGTCTGAATAAGCGTAGTGGGATGGTTCTCAAAAAACAATTTTGTTACCACCTGTGAGTTGTGAATTCCATAAGGAGGAACCCCAACAGGCGCAACTTGCTTGATGCCAATTGAAAATATAATAAACACTTATGCAAATAACCAAGAGGGGGGGTGAATTGGTTTTTCCTCAGAGTTTTTAAAATTTAAAACAAATTTTAAACACAGCGAAAGTCTTTGAAACAAGGATCGTATCTTAAACCAATTAAGTAATCAAACTTTTAAAATCAACCTTTGTCTCAATCAAACCACTCTTGAGCAACCTTACTTGTGATATGAACAAACATAATACTTCCTGAACAATATGAATATGAACAGAAATATACAATCATACACAAGATTTATATTGGTTTACCTCTCAACCCCGGAGGCTACATTCAGTTTACTTCTAATCAATCTTGATTAGAGTTTCCGCTATAACAAATATAATATCTTTACAAGCTATAGACAAAGATCTCTCTTACCCTTCTTAGGTAAAATTCAAAATCTAAACCTATAGACTTTTCAAAAGATCCAAGAATCAGAGATCCCTTCTCTATTCTAACCACTAGAAACCTATCTAGCAAAGCTTTAAAGATCACTATTTGTTATATGAACAATCAACAACAAAACAAACAGTTTTAATCAAAACAATCAAACAATTGACTTAAGAAAGATATCACCTCAATTTCCTCAGTGCAATGAACGAATTTAAATGATCAAACCAGACTGAGAATGAAGGCCATGATCTTTCTTGATGAAATCTTTTGACCGAAAAGCTTGAACACAAGTTTCACATGGAGTAGATGACTCAACAAATGAAAATCTCCATGATCCTTGAATCTAATTTGAATTTCTGTTTCTAATATGCCTTTGTGACTTTAGAACTCTCAGAAAGTGATTTTTTTGCAAGGCTTGTTTGAAAACCCAAGGAACTGTTTAAACAGAATAAGCTCCTTCTATTTATAAGAAACATAATTAACTACCTGTAATCGATTATTCCGTAAGTGTAATCGATTATTTTAACTCAAGTAATCGATTAAAATTTTAAAATAATCGATTAAAGTGTTCATCAGAAATCTGGAAAAAATCTTAAGAACAAATAATCGATTAACCCTTCTTGAAATCGATTATTTCAGGAGGTCAGGATTTTCTGATACACTAATGTAATCGATTAATGTCTCAAATAATCGATTATCACAGGAAGTGTGAAAAACTCATCAATGCATATTTAATCGATTACAATAATCTGATAATCGATTAAACCAGATACAAATGCTTCTGAGATTTATGCAGATACTAAGATAATCGATTATTTCGTGAAGTAATCGATGATCACAGAACGACTTAAACTGAGTCAGACTAATTGAATTGATTACGAATTATTGGTAATCGATTAAAGTGTTCATACGATAATATGCAGTTCTGGTTACATGTATTTAATCGATTATATCATATTGGTAATCGATTAAAACAGTGAAAATACTTTTTATGAAAACCTTAATGCCTTAATGTCATATCAATTGATTAATGATTTCATATGACTTAATCATGAATTAATGAATGAATGAATGCATGACTTAATCAACCTAAGTGAGGAATAAGAGGTTATAATTTCATGAACCAAGCTTTGAACAAAATACATATGCCATCAATTTGAGTGGACATGTAAAATCAAAACTTGTAATCTTCCTCAACTTGATTCTTCATGATCTTCTTCATTTTTAACAATCTCCCCCTTTTTGATTTGAGCATGCCAAATACTCAATTGATGAAACATGCTATTTAGGAAGAAATTGTTAACCTGAAAACTTTTCTCAGCTCTTGCAAAGATCAAGTGTTAAATCTAAGCTTGATGTTACAAAATCTCATGATTCATATAATCAATTCATTATTCATTCAAAACAAACAAATTCATTCAAAACAAACAATTCATCCTTTTATTTATTTCTACTCCCCCTGACTTAAAGATTACTTTTTCTTTTATCATTACATATCATATTCCTTTCCATTTTATATAGTCCCCCTATTTGGCATATCAAATAAAAAAGAGACAGAGATAGACAAGAATTGAAAAGGAAATGCTTTCATTAATGTGTCAAGGGAAATACATATAGAACTGAAATTGAAATTAACATAACAAAACATACTTAAGCAAGAAAAACAGAATAGAACAAATCAAAACAAACTTGAAACAAACTTAAAAACAGACAAAGACAAGACTCAATCCATCCTAGATTCATCTCTAAAGATCTTGTCCTCTATGTTTTTCATCCTTGTTTTGAGTTCTTCAAGGGAAGTATTCACTTCATCCTTTTGTTCATGATGGAGTGAAAACAAAGCGTCCATTTTCTGAATCATTAGAGATTCAAATGATGAATAATGCGGTTCAGATGGTGCGGGTTCTTCTTGAGTTTCTTCAGCTTCCCCTAAATGATTTCCTTCTTCCTCATTGCCTTCTTCTTCTCCTTCTTCCTCATTTAATGGCACAGGCTGTCCAACTATTTGCCAGCCATAGGGTGTTTTAACCATACCAAGCTTCGTAAGATGATTTTCCTTAATTTGACTATTGCTTGCATTGGTATCATCCATGCCTTCATTTGATACATCAACTTGAAAATAGTCAATGAATCTAGATACCAAAACAGCATAAGGAAAAGGATAGCTTACTAGCCTTTTGGATTTCTGCATAACTTCTTGAATGATCATGATCCAATTAAGCTTGATCCCCTTCTTCAGTCCATACACCACTTGAAGATCATCATCCGTAGCTTGACCATGATTTGAAGTCCTTGGAGTAAGAATGTAGGTGATGATGTAGTGTAACAATCTGTCCTCATGCGTCATAGGACCGGTGCTTAACCTCAATCTCACATTCATATGTGGATCAATAAGCATACTCCTATAAGTCTCCATTTTGTTGTAGCCCTCGGCTTCCTCTTCAAATCTTCGTTCACCATCAAAGGTGATACCAGCTACCTCTTGCCATATCTCAGGTGTAATCTCCATGGCAACACCATTTACTTGAGTGAGGATCGTTCCGTACATGGTGATTTTGGAACAAGTGTAAAAGACATTAACCAAGTCAGGGTAAAATGTCCCTTTCATTTGAACAAATTTGGTTAAGCCTTGTTGCTCAAGAAGATGAGGAAAGTTAAAACCATCTTGAATGAACCAAGCATGGTTTAGGTATTTGGGTGGACACAGAAGTTTGGTGGCGTTAAACCGCATGTAGTTCATCCTATCTGCTTCATTTGTGAACCAATGGTCAAGCCTATTAACTACAGGATTTGAAGGCTGAGCATCAGCTTTTCTCTTGGATTTCTTGACCCTTTTGGATGTAGACATAATGGAGGTTCAAAGGACACAAATAGAAAGCACAAAAGATCAAGAAAGAAACTGAGAATAAGAGAGTTTTAGAGAGGGTAAGATAACAGAGTGTGTTCGTTGTGGGGTACTAATTTCACAAACCATCAATTTATAGGCAATTTCAAGTTAGTGAGCAGTTGGAATTTGAAAAGAATATGGCTGTGGTGATTTTAATCACGTCCATAATGGCTTTGATTATAGCAAATTGTGCTTTATGGTAGTTGGGTGATTTTGAAAACTATTAGATTTTTGCAGTAACTGCAGAAATAATCGATTATTTCGATAGTGTAATCGATTATTTTAGTTTGAAAATCAAAGGTCAGTAATGATGTAATCGATTACCATTTGATGTAATCGATTATGTTAGAGCAGGTGGATTGTTGAAGATGAAGTGTAATCGATTATAACTTGTTTTAATCGATTAAGACAGAGTGAGATGGAGTTTTCAGACCAGTAGAGGCAGAATAATCAATTATTCTGTTGTAGTAAATGATTATTCCAGGAAGTTCCATAATTTTTAAAAAGCCTACAGGCTTCATGTAATCTATTAAAGTATCGACTTAATCGATTATTCCAGAGCTAACATGGTTTTCTAGAATACGAAGTGAAAATAATTGATTATCCCGATGCTGTAATCGATTACAACAGCTTAGACACCCTTTTAAAATAGCACAATATGATCAAATAATCGATTAGAGCCACATAGTAATCGATTATATCAGCTTTTAATCAACAATACAAATTTTATGCAGCATTCAACAAGTATTCTTTGCATCAAATTGAGTTGCTTTTTAATCATGCAATGTCTAGTTCAATTCACAATGAAATTAGACATGGAAATGTCATTTAACATAAACTTGATTCATCCAACATACTAAGCATATTTCTTAATGTAAAGAATCTCTCCCTATCCAAAGGTTTAGTAAAGATACCAGCCAATTGATTCTTACTATCAACAAATTCAATTTTAATGTTACCTTTTTGTAGATGATCTCTGATGAAGTGATGCCTTATTTCAATATGCTTCGTCCTGGAATGCATGATTGGATTCTTGGAAATATTTATTGCACTTGTGTTGTCACATAATAGTGGAATTTGATGAAGTTCTACACCAAAGTCTTGAAGTTGTTGCTTCAGCCATAGACATTGAGCACAGCAACTCCCAGCTGATATATACTCAGCTTCTGCTGTTGACAAAACTACACAAGATTTTTTTTCATTGCTAAGAAATTAAAAAACTTCCTAGAATATGATAAGTACCACTTGTGCTCTTTCGATCTAATTTGCATCTTGCAAAATCAGAGTCAGAATAACCTATTAAAGTGATTGTTGTACCTACCAAAGTCCTACTTTTGGAGTGGACTTTAAGTATTTGAAGATCCTTTTCACAATTGTTTGATGAGACTCCTTTGGATTAGCTTGATATCTAGCACATAGACAAACACTTAGTATAATGTCTGGCCTACTTGCTGTGAGATAGAGCAATGTTCCAATCATCCCTCTATACTTTGACTCATCAATGCTTTTTCCTCTTTCATCTGAATCAAGGTAAGTGGAAGTTCCCATAGGAGTTGCTACAGTTTTGCAACTTTCCATTTTAAATTTCTTCAACATTTCCATACAATATTTTGATTGACGTAGCAAAATTCCATTCTTCATTTGTTTAACTTGAAGGCCAAGAAATGTAAGCTCTCCCATCATAGACATTTCAAATTCACTTTGCATGCTTGCTGCAAATTCTTTACACATGGAATGGTTAGTAGAACCAAAAATAATATCATCAACATAGATTTGTACCATAAGCATATCTTTGTTCTTTCTTTTGATGAACAGAGTTTTGTCCACTTCTCTTGAGAATGATTGATCAAGCAAAAATTTGCTTAGTCTCTCATACCAAGATCTTGGAGCTTGTTTCAATCCATACAATGCTTTTCTTAATCTGTACACATGTTTAGGATATTGATGATCTACAAAACTAGGAGGTTGGTCAACATATATCTCTTCATCAATGTAACCATTAAGAAATGCACTTTTCATATCCATTTGAAACAATTTAAAGTTCATTACACATGCATATGCAAGGAGTAATCTAATAGCTTTTAGCCTAGCAACTGGAGCATGAGTTTCATCATAATCAATGCCTTCCTCTTGGTTGTATCCCTTTGCAACCAATCTAGCCTTGTTTCTAATTATGATGCCACTTTCATCCAGTTTGTTCCTAAATACCCACTTTGTGCCAATAGGTGTGTGAGTGGAAAATCTAGGTACTAGTTCCCAAACATTGTTTCTTTTAAACTGATTTAGTTCCTCATGCATGGCAATCAACCAATGTTCATCTAATAAGGCTTGTTCAATGTTATTAGGTTCAATTTGTGATACAAAAGCCATGGTGCAACAAAGATTTCTTAAGGAAGGTCTAGTTGATACTCCCTTTGATACATCACCAATTATGTTGTCTAATGATAGATCTTTTGAGGTTCTCCAATCCTTGTGTTTAGGTGTAGTTGTTCCTTGATTTGTGTCTTCTTTAGTTTCATCTTCTTCCAACTGTTTGGTTTCTATGAGCTGCTGTCCTTCCTTTTTATTTTCTGCATCATTATCACTCAATACTTCTATTTGAGAAGGGTTAGATTCGTCACATACAATATGTACTGACTCTTCAACACACAAAGTTCTCTTGTTAAAGACCCTATAAGCCTTACTTTGCAAGGAATATCCTAGAAAGATAGCCTCATCAGCTTTTGAGTCAAACTTACCAAGATTGTCTTTGCCATTATTCAAAACAAAGCATTTACAACTAAGTGCCCTAAGGTGAGAGATATTTGGTTTCTTGCCTTTATAGATTTCATAAGGTGTTTTCTTTAAAATGGGCCTTATGAGAATTCTATTAAGAGTATAACAAACTGTACTTACAGCATCTGCCAAAAAGTGCTTAGGTAACTTTGTTTCATTTAGAAGAGTCCTTGCTCCTTCTTCTAGTGATCTGTTTTTCCTCTCCACAACATCATTTTGTTGTGGTGTTCTTGGAGCTGAAAAATTGTGATTAATTCCAAAATCTTCACAAAACTTTTCAAAGTGTTCATTTTGGAATTCACCACCATGGTCACTCCTAATTGAAACAATATTACAACCCTTTTCATTTTGAATAAGTTTCTTAAAAGCTATGAATGCTTGGCTTTTGGATCTTAAGAACAATGTCCATGTATATCTAGAGTAGTCATCCACTATAACAAGTCCATAATAATTTCCTCCTAAGCTCATGGTTCTAGAAGGGCCAAATAAGTCCATGTGAAGCAATTCAAGAGGTCTAGAAGTAGAAATCATATTCTTACTTTGAAAAGAGTTTTTAGTTTGCTTTCCTCTTTGACGTGCTTCAC
>PYAF01000285.1:100126-110671 GCA_007407185.1 Glycine tomentella
ACTGAGTTGAGGGTGGGGTTATCTGACAGTGGCCACAATTTTTAAGATGTGCTGAGATCTCAGTCATGCATCATTTAATAAGAGGAGCATGCATTTTCTTATCTGCTGTGCATGAAAATGATAGATAAATTTCAATAATGATTTTATTTGATTCTCTGTATTTTATTTAACTGACACGTATTTTCTATATATTTAATATCTCTGTGTATAATTAAATTTAATTTACCATGACTTACCCTTTTTATGTCTTGTGGTTGACACCTGTGATGACCCCAAATAAATTGGGCGAGCAGAAAAGCAGTGAAGAGGATTGTACTAGAAGATGTAGCCGCTGTGAATTACTATCTCAAATGATTGATATTTAGCTCTATATAATGGACTATTTCTGTATGAGCTATGGACATTTTATGGGTTGTACATCATGGACTGTATATTATTACTGTGTGATATATATTTATGGAGACGAGAACTATGGTTATACTAGGTAAATACGCATAAATTTCTTTACGTGTTAAACGTTATTTTGAAAAAAATTTTAATCACCTAAACTTGAATTTTGATTTATGTTCTTATTGTTTTTCCGAAAAACAAATACAAAATACTAGCACGGAATTTTTTAACAAATCAACAAATACAAATAACGTTTTAGAAATAATTATGAAAGAGAAGTGGTTGTTTCACACTACACTACTTTCTCCCTACTACTACTCTATTTTTTTGCTCTGTTTTTTTCTCTGTTTTCTCTGTTTTTTTTTACAGCACACATAAGCTACATCATCTATACTTCAGAATGCACAACAGCAACAATGCAAATATGTGACAAAATGCAATTGTACAACAGAATGTCAATATGCAGTGAATATATGCAAATGATTTTTTTTTTAATATATAACTACTACTTTGAACTATTTACAGCAAATTAAAGCTAGCACACAATGAACCGTGTCCTCGGCAACGGCGCCAATTTTGATGTTACGTTGTCGACACGCACCAAAACAATTTAACTACGTTAATTCTATAGCACAGGATTAACCTAGGTCGACTCAGAGACACAATCAATATGGTTCTAGCTTCAATTTACTAATAACAGTGAGGGGGGAATTTTATCGAACAGTTTATGTGCGTAAGTAAAACTTGCAAAAACGTAAACTAAAATTAAATAGCAACACAAAAACTAACAGAATTCAAAAGAAGTGATGTAAAACAGAATTAAAGAATCAATCCAATTCACCTCACCAAGCAATTCGAATCATCATTGTTCTCAGAAATTTATCCTATTATGAAAGTTCATTCAATCTCATTAGAAGTAACTCAATCGACTTAACCCCTAAATTGATTGAAACCACGACCCTAACTGAAATATCATCCAATTAATCTGTGATTAATATTCGAAATTAGGACATGAATCCATAACCTAATCCGTTTTCAATCTTAAACACATTCATAATCATGAAAACAAAATAGCAATTGAAGAAGAAGATGAACATTCACATAGAATTCGAAATAACAAACCAGAACTCAAATTCTCCTTGTGCTTGGGTTGGATCCTTGGGTTGATTGAGAATTTAGCCTTCCATGATCCTCATCAGTGAATGCCCCATGGAATTATTGCATGAGAATGGAAGAACAGAAAAACGAAAATGAAGAACAATGAAGAACAAGCAAGAATAGTTGAGAGAAAATGAAGAACAAGGGTTTGATTCTAAAAACTAAAGGAGAGAAATATAAAACTTGTTTATTGAAATGTAAAGAGTGTTGTCTAAGTTTCACAAAAGTCACTAATATGTGTAGTGACTGAGTTCTGAAAATAAAATGGACCATAAACAAACCCAACAATCTAATTATTTGCTATTTACAACCATGAAAGTCAAATTCGCAGCCCAAAATTACAAGTGCAGAGGTGCTAACTTCGAAGCTTAAAATGACCCTCTAAATGACAGAATTGGCCTCGGGCCATTTCTATCAAACTTGTGGATCTTTTCGTTATCTTTCCAAGGAGTCCTAGAACACTTCATTCGGAGATCTGTAGCACTCTATAGGCCCTGCACAAGTCAGATACATCAAGTGAGCAAAAATCCAAAAGTACACAACAATTAGCAATTAAGCCCACTTACTTGCCTAAGCCAAAAACTAAATTAGAATCGAAAAATAAAGGTCCAAGAGAGGTCAAATAAGCTAAGAAGGATAGAAAAATATTTAACTAAAAGCACTCTATCAATCATATTTTTTGCTTTGAAATCATATTGAACCATTCTCTTTTATATTTCCGACATTTCATCCCATTCTTTTGGTATAGTTTTGTTATCCACAATTTTGGTTGGAATGTAAGGACCTTTTTCAATACTATTCCAAGCTCCCGGGTCGTTTGATTGGATAAATATTTGCATCCTACTCTTCCAAAAATTAAAATGTTCCCCTTCAAATAAAGGATGTCTATTCAATTAGGCTCCCTCTTTGAAAGTTATCTGATTAGTATTCATTGTCATGAATTTGAAAAGATCTTGAGCAAATTACAAGAACCTGCTCTTGATAACAATTGAAAATATAATGAACACTTATGCAAATAACCAAGAGGGGGGGTGAATTAGTTTTTCCTCAGAGTTTTTAAAATTTAAAACAAATTTTAAACACAGCGAAAGTCTTTGAAACAAGGATCATGTCTTAAACCAATTAAGTAATCAAACTTTTAAAATCAACCTTTGTCTCAATCAAACCACTCTTGAGCAACAACCTTACTTGTGATATGAACAAACATAATACTTCCAGAACAATATGAATATGAACAGAAATATACAATCATACACAAGATTTATATTGGTTCACCTCTCAACCCCAGAGGCTACATCCAGTTTACTTCTAATCAATCTTGATTAGAGTTTCCACTATAACAAATATAATATCTTTACAAGCTTACAAAGATCTCTCTTACCCTTCCTAGGTAAAATTCAAAATCTAAACCTATAGACTTTTCAAAAGATCCAAGAACCAGAGATCCCTTCTCTGTTCTAACCACTAGAAACCTATCTAGCAAAGCTTTAAAGATCACTATTTGTTATATGAACAATCAACAACAAAACAAACAGTTTTAATCAAAACAATCAAACAATTGACTTAAGAAAGATATCACCTCAATTTCCTCAGTGCAATGAACAAATTTAAATGATCAAACCAGACTGAGAATGAATGCCATGATCATTTTTGATGATATCTTTTGACCAAAAAGCTTGAACACAAACTTCACATGGAGTAGATGACTCAACATATGAAAATCTCCATGATCCTTGAATCTAATTTGAATTTATGTTTCTAATATGCCTTTGTGACTTTAGAACTGTTAGAATGTGATTTTTTGTAAGGCTTGTTCGAAAATCCAAGGAACTGTTTAAACAAAATAAGCTCCTTCTATTTATAAGAAACAGAATTAACTACCTGTAATCGATTATTCCGTAAGTGTAATTGATTATTTTAACTCAAGTAATCAATTAAAATTTTAAAATAATGGATTAAAGTGTTCATCAGAAATCTGGAAAAAATCTTAAGAACAAATAATCGATTAACCCTTCTTGTAATCGATAATTCCAGGAGGTCAGGATTTTCTGATACACTAATGTAATCGATTAATGTCTCAAATAATCGATTATCACAAGAAGTGTGAAAAACTCATCAATGCATATTTAATCGATTACAACAATCTGGTAATCGATTAAACTAGATACAAATGCTTCTGAGATTTATGCAGATACTCAGATAATCGATTATTTCGTGAAGTAATCGATTATCACAGAACAACTTAAACTGAGTCAGACTAATTTAATCGATTACGAATTATTGGTAATCGATTAAAGTATTCATATGACAATATGCAGTTCTGGTTACATGTATTTAATCGATTATATCATATTGGTAATCGATTAAAACAGTGAAAAATATTTTTTATGAAAACCTTAATGCCTTAATGTCATATCAATTGATTAATGATTTCATATGACTTAATCATGAATTAATGAATGAATGAATGCATGACTTAATCAACCTAAGTGAGGAATAAGAAGTTATAATTTCTTGAACCAAGCTTTGAACAAAATACATATGCCATCAATTTGAGTGGGCATGTAAAATCAAAACTTGTAATCTTCCTCAACTTGATTCTTCATGATCTTCTTCATTTTTAACAATCCTTGAGTGTTTGAATGTTGCATCCTGAAGGAATTTCAAACCTTATTGGATTTGTTTCAATGAAGGAATAACCCACAAAACCGCTTTGTCGTGCTATGTTCCACTTGCCGTTGTAATATAGCATTGCATCATGTGTTGTGACGATGGTGGATCGAAGTAGGTTTAGTATACAATCAGCTGTTCTGTTGATGGTACATAATATTTCTATAGGACCAACAGTCGACATTTTCTCATTGTACATTAACATTGTGCAAACATCATCATCATTTGTGAGTTGGAGAGAATAAAAAAAATATTGCTGACCTGCATATAGGGATGGTTGTCGATAGTACATTTCATCAACAAATTGGTCATTGGTTAGCAGAAGTGTGTCGTGAATCCTACTCTTGAGTGTCTGAAAAGAACATTCATTAGGAACTCGCATTGGTATTGGAGTAGGACTTTGAAAATAAACACTAGTTTCGTCGTGTTTGATTGATCCATTTGGAAAAATGAATGCTAATTTGGAGTTAGCAATGGTCTGAGTGCTTGTTTCTCCTAAGAATGCCATAGTGTTTAGATTGAATTTCTTTTGCAGATGTATGTTGTGTGAAAGTGCGTGGTTGTGTGGAGGGTGTTTTGTGTTATTTATAGTTGTGTGGTTATCTTTCTGATAGAGGCTTGTTTGGAGCGCAACTTGCTTGATTGAGACATGTCATTATTCAAATTTCTCTTTTATTGATATAATGCATAGAGTTGTCAATTTCGACTGACATTTTACGCTTCACATGGTGTAGCAGGCATGCGTTCTGTCAAATTTTTATAGCATTCTTCATAGTGTTGTCATTGTCATTTTACCCTTCCACATGGTGTATCAGACATGCGTTCTGTCCAATTTATTGGCCATCGTATCAAGGACTAGAACCTGTGTTCATAGTCATAGTGTTGTCAATGTCATTATGTCATTTTACCCTTCCACATGCTTTTTACAGAACGTGTTTAATGAATATCATTTTTTGGTGTTAAATTTAATGTTAGTACATGTTATTAATTAGTGTGTATGTGTTTTTATAGCCTTCCACAAGGTTCTGTATATGTTAAATTATTTTTTTTTTCGTTTGTTAGGATGGAAAATGATGAGTGGATGTATAAGAGTATAATGGCTGAAGAAATCTATACGAATGAAGACATTGGACCAGACCTTGATCAGTTTGAAGACAATGATTGTTTAATTGATTGTTCTATAGCGTTCCAAACAAATGAGGTAATTATGTGAATTTTAATGTAGTTAAAGAATATGAATGTACTTAAAGTTGTTAAATGATTCAATTTTGAAGATTCAATATGAATTATCCATTTGTGTAGGTGTTTGAATCACGTGATGCGGTATTGAAATGGGCTCGTAAGGTTGCATTTGAGAATAGTTTTGTAGTGGTTATAATGAGGAGTGACATGAAAACTGGAAAAATAGGAAGATCGTCATTTGTGTTAATTGGTTGTGAAAGGAGTGGAAAGTATAGAGCATGGAAAAAAGGTTTCACACCTTCAACCATTAGCAGTAGAAAATGCGAGTGTCCTTTTAAGTTGCGGGACAAACCAATCTCGGGAGGGCAAGGGTGGATGGTGAAGCTAATATATGGAAATCATAATCATGTATTGGCCAAGTCATTTTGTGGACACCCATATGCTGGTCGAATAACTGAGGAGAAGAAGACCATTGTTACTAATATGACAAGGGCAATGGTCAAACAAAAAAAATATTCTTCTAACATTGAAAGTGCACAATGAAAATAATGTAACAAGTTTGAAACAAATATACAATACAAGATATGCATACTGAACGCGTACAAGAGGTGCTAATACTGAAATGCAACAACTAATGAATATCATTTGGTATTCGTGATAGACAGTACCTATAAAACGAACAGGTACAAACTTCCTTTGCTAGACATTGTTGGTGTCACACCAACTGGCATTACATTTTCAACTGCATTTGCCTATTTAGAGGCTGAACGCATAAACAATGTTGTTTGGGCCCTTGAACGGTTTAGAGGTATTTTTTATAAAATTGAATTTTTCCCAAAGGTCATTGTTACAGATAGAGATTCAGCATTGATGAGTGCTGTGAAAGCTGTTTTTCCAGAGGCAACAAATTTATTGTGTCGGTTTCACATTGACAAGAATGTGAAGGCAAAATGTAAAACTTATGTTAGGCAGAAGATTGCATGGGATTATCTGATGGAAGCATGGGGAAGTCTTGTTGATTGTGCTACTAAGAAGCAATATGATGATTATTTTATGAAGTTTGAAGTTGCATGTGCACCATGGTCTACGTTTGTTGATTATGTTAAGGACACTTGGTTGAATCCCCACAAAGAGAAATTTGTGACAGCATGGACAAATAAAGTTTTGCATTTTGGAAATACAACAACAAATAGGTAAGTTCATTATTTGACATTGCTTAATTTGACATTTCCATAAGTTTATTGTCTTAAGCTAATATTATTTTTTAACATACATTACAAGGCGGAGTCTGCCCATTGAACCTTAAAGCAGCTACTGCAGAATAGTTGGAGACTTATGCACTGTTTGGGATGCCATGAACAATATGATCACCTTGCAACATACTGAAATCAAGGCATCTTTGGAGAAAAGCACACATGTGGTAGGGCATGTTTTTAAAGTAACTTTATACAAGAGACTTGTTGGCATGGTGTCCAGGTACGCATTAAACCAAATTGCTGCTGATTATGAGCGAGTCCATTATGCAGGAAAAAATCCTTCTTGTTGTGGGTGTGTTGTGAGAACAACGCATGATTTGCCTTGTGCATGTGAGCTAGCCAAGAATGTACTTGGGAGCATTCCAATTGACACCGTTCATATTTTTTGGCGGAGATTAAACTTTTCAGATGAAGGTATGGACGGATCTGAAGTAACCATTACTAAAGAGATGGAAGTCATATCTAGCTGATTTAAAAAACTTGATTTGTGTGGGAAAATGACACTAAAGAGTAAGCTTAAAGAAATCGCGTACCCTGATTTAAATTCCATGTGCCCTCCCCCTGATAAGGTAAAAACTAAAGGTGCTCCAAAGAAGAAAATGACAAAGCACGAAAGGTCAACGAGAAGGGACCCATCTTACTTTGAGTATGTAGACGAGTTACATTCCGTGCAGAATAGTTGCTCCACTCCAAAACAATCCATTTCCTCATCTGATGTTATGCTGCAATACGGGATGGTTCTAATGCTAGATCAATTTCATCCATTTATGTAGAAGTTTATCCTGAATATCACTGATATGAAAGCTGATGGTAACTGTGGATATCGTGTAATCGTTGCCTTATTAGGTTATGGTGAAGAATCTTGGTCTTTGGTACGCAATCATTTGCTCAAAGAACTTGCAGAATGGACTGATGAATATATAGCCTTGTTTGGCGGGATACATAGATTTGAAAGCTTGAAGTGGTCCCTATTGGTTGATGGATTGTCAAAGGTAAAACATCGTTGGATGTTGGTTTCATATGCCTTTTATACCAAACCATTATGCATTTAGTGTATTTCATTAACTGTATATTTACAGGTAACTATGGATAAATGGATGAATATTATGGATATGGGTCATGTAATTGCATCAAGATATAACGTCATCTAGTCTCTCTTTCACTTCAGCAAAGTATAACTTCTTCCCTCTAAGAAGCCAACCTCCTAGAGATCCCCAAGTTCATCACATTCTATGCATTGGTCATGTTTTTGGTAACCACTTTGTTCAGGTATGATTTTAACTGTTTGCCTTCATTTGTTATTACTTTAACTACGTTGAACCTAGTTAATTTTAATTTGGTTTGACTGCAAACAGGTATTTTTATGAGAGAATTGTCCGTTGCCATACACAGCCTTGTTGTGGGCTAGTCACTGTACCAATGAAGCTCAACAGTGGCCTGATTATTATATTGGTCGAATGCAAATGTATACAAAATGTATGGAAGTACGCACATAACACGTTGACTTAGGAGATGCTTAGACAATTTCTGAATAATGAAAGTTCTATTTAATTTCATAAATGTTCAAATACTTAAATATTACAATTCATAATCAATATATTGTCCAACATCAAAGTACATCAATCATATAAACAAAAGTCAAAGTCGCCTGGGCTGTGTTTGTCTGGGCCGTGTAGTTCGTGTATACACTATGCCGTCATCTGTTACACCTCGAGCAACAGTTGATCGATCATAGAGTATGCATCAGTGCCCTCTGTGACCATCCTCAAGTCAAGCATATGTTGCAACCCCTTAGCAATCCGTTCGCAAACAACCTAAAATAAGCACATATATCAATATCAATAATGTAGTATATCATTAAAGGGAGCATATAAAATAAAATGTTTAATTTACTACCACTGCATGTCGAGGGGTTTGCTCTGACGTAGAAATAGTCGACTCTAAACGTGCTCTAGCATCGTCACGAGGCTGATGCACCGGAGGAGCAACTAGTACTGCTCCAGTAGTTGCCTCAGGACGATTATGTGAACGAGCAGCCTCGTATTGTGTCGAAGTCATCACTGGATGTGATGCACGATAAAACCACTCCATATATCCAGCAACATGTTGACCCGGATAATCAACCAAGTCCCCAGTCGCAACAATGTAATTTGTGAAGTGCATCCATATGTCGTCTACATCCTTCGCAGAAGGCAGCTCAGATTCCGTCACCTCTGGAATGTGCTGAGCATATCCAAACTGCCTTAGGACCCGCTGAGGTAAATATCTGACAGTATATGGACCCCATCTGATGGCCCCAGAATACAATGATATCATCTCAAACTCTCTGTGACCACGGTGGTCCTGATACGGTGTCCAGCAAACATCAGCAGTACTCAACCTATCTATACGCGATCAATAGGTTGCCAGAGGCAATGCCTTCGCAATCTTCCAACGGCAGGCACGTGGTTGAACCTCCTGATACTCATCATTCGGAACAACATTCCCTACCATAGGAAAATACTCATATATCCAGCACTACATATTACAATGAATTAGTGATTAACACATTAACAATAACACAAACCAACAACTGGTAATACACTGAATAAATCAATTATAACCAGTAATACATGTAATAGTGTAATGTAGCTAGCCAGATGCTTCCCATGGTGTTTACATGCATAATTCAAGTTATCATACATGTGCACCAAAGCAATTGCTCCCCAAGCGTATCTGGCATCTTCATCCATGTCGCAGAAAGCTTCCAAGAATACCACACCTATATGTGTGGCACTCTTGTTAGCAAACATAATGCACCCCACTAGATGAAGCAAGTAAGCCCTCGTAGCTAATGTCCACTGCCTAGCTTCACACTTCTGATAATACAAGTCTCGTAGCCAGGAAAGCCGAACATATGCCATATGGCATTGGGTCGTCTCAGCATCGACTTCTTCAACGGTTACCTCTACCAGATCAACCAACATCGTAATGGCCTCTCCTACGTCGATTGCATCGTAGGACTGCAACATTCCCATAACAAGGATATGCAAGATTGAGGCCAAGTCATCCAATGTCACTATGACTTCCCCCATAGGCAGGTGGAAACTACTGGTTTTAGGGTGCCATCTGTCCACAAAAGCAGATAGTAATCCCCTATCCACAGTCTCCACACAGCATGAAATCAAAGGAGCGAGCCCCGTTGCAGCCACTAGCCCTGGATCTCTGCCGCTGGCTTCCCAAATTTAATCACTTTACGTCCGTGGGAAGCCAACTTTAACTCAGGACGTTCCTGCAATAAACAGTATATCAGTTTACGTGTATATTATGAATAATAATACTTATTAAGGTATGAAAATTAACATAATGATACCTCTCTAGCCCACACTCTAAGGGCAACATGATTCGCATAAGAAGTTAACAAGGAACAATCTTCTGCTCCCCTGGATATGATTCTGTCTCAGCACCAATATCCTCTGTCCCAGGAATGTCGGTATCCATATAAGGTTCCTCAACAACGGGATCATCAGTAACAACATGATCTAACCTTTGCCTACGCACGGATGCCGTAGGCCTATGCCTCTCAACAGGTTCATCTTCATTAGCTCTACTACTTTCACCCACTTTCCGAGGCATTCCTCTAGTCTTAACCATGATCTGTGCGTATCATTTGTAGACATGTTGTAACGCCTCTCTTTACTCTCTTGTGCGTAGTTTATTTTAGATAAAATATTGTGTCCACTTTGTATTAGAATTAAATTAGTTATAAATTTTCACAAAATTCTTTTCACTTTGCTTGCTAAATCGAAGAGTTGTCAGTAATATAAACGATTTTCCTCACCACGGATCATGCAAATAAAATTCCTTAACACATATTGTTAACAGTCCAAGTACAACACAGTTCCAAATA
>PYAF01000285.1:110771-123043 GCA_007407185.1 Glycine tomentella
GGACAGCCCCTTGCTTCTAGCTTCTTTTCTTGAATTTGAATAACTTTGGCTCCTAAAATGGCTTAGTACCTTCACGTGGATTTCCTAGGTGTTTAGGCTTTTGCTTTGTGGTTTAATGAATGAGAAAAGAAATGGCTTTTAGGCTGGTTTTTGTACGGTTTGTATTCTCCCCAAAGCTGTCCAAATTTTCAGCCTTATGTTTCCTTATATAGGCTAGTTTCCTTGGCTTTATGTGAAAATATCACAAGACTTCATCATTGCCTAGCTTTTTAGTTGGACTTCTTTCATTGGCTAATGTATTAAGGCTTTACAAGTGTCTTTTATCAAGAGTTTTCTACAATTTTCCTTTGTCACCTATCATTGCACGTGTATTGGCTGAATCTAGGCATATTCCATTTCAAATTCGTAGGGTAGGTTTGCCTTAATAGTTTTTAGTATTTTGCTTCTTTTTTGGAAAAACCCGTTTCTGTAAAATAATTATTCTGGGCTCGTTAACCGTTGGATCTTCTTAAAATTTTAAAGGTGTATTCCTAACCCTTATATCTAACTTTTGACCGTTGGGATCGTGGAAATAATATTTCTAGCTGTCCACGTATCTGGCTAAAGGAGACAAAATAAAATTTGCTTCAAATATCTCTTAAGTCATTTATGACTAGCTTTCCACTTGGACCAATAGAAATTTTCAAGCTTCTTGACCTTCCATGTGGCCAATCTTGAAGCTTCTTAAAGTTTTTCTCCATTGATCTTGCATCATATGGTCAAGGCTTAATCTAGAATTCCAAATTAATCCCATTTTCCTTTTATTGTATGTAATAGTAAAATTCTATTTTCCTATTGGTCCATATTGACTCTAATTATTAAAATTACTAAACTAATTTATTTAGAACATTTATCCTTTTCATAATTAAGAGAAAATTCTCTAGATCATGTCCATATTTGTCTGATAATTTTCTGATATAAGGGTAGTCTAGATTAAGCTCTTTTCAACTTGTCTTCCAAAATCCCTAGAAATCACAATTTAGGGTTTCTTATCATCAATCTTGCTAATAATTTGTTACCTAAAAATATTTTATCTAATGCTCAGGTTCTCATTAATTTCTGAAGTCATCTAGGTCAGTTTTAACCTAAGGGTATTTTGGTCTTTTGCCTCAGGGACCTATCTGTCATTCTTGCAATTGTCCAAGGATATTTTGGTAATTTCTCCTAGTAAATATCTTAAAATATCTAGGGATACATTGGTCCTTTCTAGAATTGTTCAGGACAAAATTGTCATTTTCACCCTAGGGGTATAAACGTCATTTTTGAAATTGTTCAGGGGCATTCTTGTCATTTTACCTTCAATTTTTCTACTGTCTTTCATTAACATTTTACTCTTAGTAATTGTCTGTAATTCCCTAAATTTTTGGGGTGTTACACATGTCACTCATGACTTCATACCAAACCAAGCAACAACAACATTTAACCATTTCAAATCATACTACACAAGCAACAACAAGACTCAACTATTCCAACTTATACACAACCTTCATTCACATACATGTCACTCATGACTTCAACCCAAACCCAACCAACAATAATAAATAATCATTACATGTCAGTCATGACTTCATACCAAACCAAGCAACAACAATAGTTAATCATTCCAAATCATACTACACAAGCAACAACAAGACTCAACTATTCCAACTTATACACAACCTTCATTCACATACATGTCACTCATGACTTCAACCTAAACCCAACCAACAATAATACATAATCATTACATGTCACTCATGTCTTCAAACCAAACCAAGCAACAACAATACTTAACCATTCCAAATCATACTACACAAGTAACAACAAGACTCAACTATTCCAACTTATACACAACCTTCATTCACATACATGTCACTCATGACTTCAACCCAAAACCAACCAACAATAATACATAATCATTACATGTCACTCATGACTTCAAACCAAACCAAGCAACAACAATACTTAACCATTCCAAATACTACTCAAGCAACAATAAGACTCAACGATTCCAACTTATACACAACCTTCATTCACATACATGTCACTTATGACTTCGAACCAAACCCAACCAACAATAATACATAATCATTACATGTCACTCATGACTTCAAACCAAATCAAGCATCAACAATACTTAACCATTCCAAATACTACACAAGACTCAAATATTCCAACTTATACACAAAGCAAAATCTTATTCCAATAACACTCAACCATTCCAAGTCATACTACACAAGTTTGATTCACATACATAGCTTGCAAGAACAATTCTAACCTATCTTTGCTTAATTATTTTTTATTTAGTGAAATGCACATAAAAATTTCAAAAAATGCACTTACGAATTATGTAATTCGTAAGCTTTATACGGATTACTCAATCCATAACCTTCATACGGATTAGGGAATCCGTATGAGCCTTACGGATTACCTAATCCGTACGCTACTGGATCAATCCGTATGGATCAATTTTTGTTTCCTACAGATTACCGCATCCGTTTCAGCCATGGCGGAATTGCGACAGCCACCACGCCACCAATGTCCAAGTTTAAGAAAGCAAACACTTACTAGGGATGCAAAAAACGACCACCACCAACCAATGTATCCACGGACAAGCTCGACGAAGGTGCAGAGAAGGAATGCGGCGAAGGGAGAAGCCAACCAATGCTTGGGTAGCGGAAGAACTGGAGGCACAAATGAAGCTCACGGTGCAGACGAGGGAAGAAGAAGAAAGGTTTTAAAAAGTTATAAAACAAAATTGTTATTTTTTAAATGAAAGGGTATTAACGAAAATGCACTGTTTACAAATGGTGTAGGAGAATTTTAAATGGTGTAGAAAGCTCATCACCTCTATTAATTGACATGTTTGTGATTTAATGGGTATTGTGGACATAGAACAAAATGAATTTGAGCACAAATTTGGGCCTGTGATATGCACATCACACTAACTTCCCGATCGCAACGAAATGCGGAGTGGGCATTTTGTTGGTGCGTCCTCCCTTTGATTTTCCCATTCATTTTCTGAATGTCGAAGAAGAAAATCCTTGCTTGCTTCCATCTAATGGAATGTGCTGTTTTATAAACATTAAAATCTAATATTTGAAAAAAGTTACTACGTACTTATATTAAGGTCTTACCTTGGAATTACAAAGTGATCGATCTATAGCAAGGGCAAAATCTATTCCAAATTCTGCTAGGAGATATAAGATTGGGCTTGGGGATAAATGATGAAAGAGAGATAAGTTATGAGTTTAAATTTGCTCGCTAACAAAAATTAACAATTTAACAGTTAATATTTACTAATAAAAAAAAGTTGAGGTAAATATTTGTTTGAATGCAAAACATAAATGATTAGGCTTTACTTGTCTATTCCCTTATTGATTTATCTTTTATTTTTATTGTATACATGCATTGCATTTTTTCATTGTTTTGCATTTTCTTAATGATTAGGCTTTACTTGTCTATTCCCTTATTGATTTATCTTTTGTTTTTATTGTATACATGCATTGCATTTTTTCATTGTTTTGCATTTTCTTCTTTTAGTGCATACTTCTGTATTTAGAAATAGAACAACAGTAATGTAATCATGGATCTAAAATTTGTCTCGCCCTTCATGCAAATAAAGTGTAATGACCCAAGTGCAATCAATTTATTTGCCTTTGTTTGCTTTCATGGTAGTTCCAGTTGAGTTTTAAGTTTTATAAATTAGGTTGTATTGTTGTTTAAACTAGCATACTGGTCAAGGTTCTTAAACACTGTCTTGAAATTTCTACCTTTTCTTTGCACAACATGGTAGAAGTTGAAGTATTGGCACTATCTTTCTTTACTCGGTAGTATCTTTTTTGTTGGAAGAAGACTAAAGTAATAATACGCAAAGTAAAGTACTAAACTGAGAGTTTTTTATTGTTAGAAAATGAAGTAACAAATATTTATAAATTTGAGAATATGGTTTACTTTAGTGGTATTCTCCACGTTGGAGGAGGGAACCCTCCAATAATAAAAAAATGAAAAATATAAATTTACTCGTAATATAATATACATTCCTTATTCATCATCTCTTTTTTAAAACGTCAACTAATTACGACAACATTTTAAATTTACAAAGACGTCAAATCACTAGAACAAAAGTACAAAACATTTATTTTTCTTATGAAATTAAAAATATATTTGTGTTTTCTTTCAAGGAAAAGTTCTTTTTAATTAAAATGTTTAAAAAAATTATAATTTAAAGTTTTTCTTTAAAAAGTTGTTTTAATACTTTTTCAAAAGATATAACGATTGTTTGAAAAAAGTATTTTTTAATTATAAAAAATTGCATATTATTGTCAAGTTTAAATAAATGGTTGTAACTCTAAATGACTCATTTATTAATGAACATCATCCTCCCAATTTGTGGGTCTCTATGATATTTGGGTTTCTATGTCAAGATTTTGCCTCCACTACCCCTTGTCCAAGCAGTATGTAGACTTATCAACTATTCATGACCATCCTTAGAATTTTCAATTTGTATGTTAACGTTATGTATGTATGATTGTCATTTGTTACCACGTATGCTAGATGGCTCTTGTATAGACACATTACTTCATTTTAAATTTTGCTAAAATCACATTAGTTTTTGCTAAAAATATATAGAGTAAATTATATTTTCCTTTCCTAAGAAATACATGATTTCACTATCCTCCGGACCTCCATGTTAATTCATTTAACTTAATAGAATAAGATAATATTATTCAAAAAAAGTTGAGTAAATTACACTGTGTCCCTTAAAGATGTAGATGGTATATTTATTATCCTTGTCTCTTACGTTGAAATATACAATTTAATTCATTTAACTTACTATCATTAAAAAATATTTTTGTAAATATATGACAATACGGATCATGTCCAAGAGATCGACCATTGAGATGAGGTATTTCATTAGTGGTTTGATTATATGATGCACCTTCAGTATTCTGTTGGTCAATGGTAATATAGACTCCATTAACAAGTATGATAATCTAATTAAAGATGGTATAGAGGTGCTACTTGATAGACAATTTATGTACAACCTCTTGCTTCATTGTTGAAATAATAATAACTTTTATGTACATCAGTATTATTTAATAAATAAATATAATTTTTTAAGTCAATGAAATATTGTAGACCGTAGTATTGTCCTAATAAAATATTTTTTATACACGTAATTAAAAATCTTATTGTTGATGAATATGTTTACAAAAATTAACTATTTAGTGACGCTTTTGTATTCTAGACAACAAATTTGTTTCATTGGAGGCAATATTTTAAATGCTTTTAAATAATCCACTACCATTTTCTCATCTCTCTACGTAAATTATTTGTAAAACTCCACCAAGAAATCAGGAAGATGTATCAACGCTAACCGACACAAAATAGGATAATTCCATCAAGTAAGTGAAGAAAGATACTAAATAATTAGCTATTAAGGTGATCACGTCGATTATTTTTACTTAATTAATCATTTCGGGTTTGAATATTGGATATACAATTGCATTTAATATTTAGAGGGAAAGTTTTATTATCCATAATGGTCACATCCGACTCAAATAAGATTGTCTCCGGTGAAATATACTTGTTGTCTAGAAACAAAAAAAAAAAAACATTTTAGATAATTATAGTGATAAAAGTTTTAGATAACGAAATTGAAAAAGAAAAGCATGTTTTAGAACATGTACTTTGAGGAGAAAAACATCAATACACATCAAATGAATTTGGCATTATCAAAACTAAAAAAGGAGAGATTGTTGGATCAAAGCTTAAAGCTCTTAGTTTTAGTTTTGGTTTGATAATTTTACAATGCCAAACATGTTTAATAAATGTGTCATTTGTATTGATTGTTTTAGACTAGACATGTTGTGTGATATAGATTAATTCTTTTTACATGCTTAGTAAGGATCAAATGTGAAACAATTAGATTGATTTCTTAAGTTTTATAAGAGCAAGCATCATAGCTTACTTCTACTTGAAATTTGGCTAGCACTATTGAATTAATCTATTAATTGATTATAGAAGTCAATTTCATAAGAAGGAAGACTTTGTAGTTGAGGATAATCGATTACCCTACTTCTGGAAACTTAAGGAGCTCTCTGTTTGATGAAATAATCGATTACCTCAAGTGGTAATTGATTATTACAAAAAACACAAAAGCATGAAAAACTCTATGTCTATAATGAGATAATTGATTACCAAGTTTCTGGAAATGCAGAACAAAGAAGATTTTGACAAATTAATCGATTAAATTTGTTTTAACTGTCAAAATTGTGAATACCCTCTTATGTTCTTTTCATTAGTGACTCTTGATACATTTTATCTTTGAGAAAAATACTTCAAGAAAGTCATCTAAAGGAATTTTAGTGCATTTCTTCTGGAAATTAAAGCTGATCAAAGATCCATTCATTGTCCATTATTATTTGATCATCGTATAAGAAGAGCTTGAAGATATTAAGATCTACATGTTCTGGTGCATTCGTTCCTATTATGAAATTCTTTTTGCTTTTGGTTCTTGGATAGGGTTACCCAGAGTTTTGTGAGTTGATAAGGTTTCAACTCATGTTCTCTCTCTTGTAGGGTTCAAGGGAAGAGTAGAATCTAGAAAATTGTTTGTGCATAGTATTTATACTTTCTCTAATAGTAAAAGTTTAAAGGGATCTTAGAACAACTAGATATAGTCATGTATGGACTGAATCAATATAAACTCTTATGTGATTCTCTTTCTCTCAAATCTTTAGTTTTGTGATTCAATATTGTAAATGGAATTGATGTGCAAGGGCCACAAATCTCTCTTGTTCATATGATCTTGTTTTCATTGTTTTCTTGATTGTGATAATTTTTTTGGAACAATCTTTTGAGAAAAATGTTGATTAATCAAAAGGGATTATTTTAATTGAATTAAAGAACAAAGTGATAAAGATTTAAAAAAAATCTATTTAACTCCCTTTTCTGGATTCCCAACTAACCCAACATTATAGTGGTTTGAAATAATTGATATATATATATATATATATATATATATATATTTTGCCTAATGATCAAGAATGTGTATAAAAACGTACTTTCAAAAAAATGTTAAAAATATCTAATTGAGAGAGTGATGAAATTTAATTTATAGTATAAGAATAAATTCCTTTATAATTTTATTTTAATTTGAGTTTCTTATCTTGTGGAAAAACAATATCTTTTGGTTTATTTTATCATATGCTCATGTTTAATTACATGTTTATGTGTCATAGAAAGTTACAGATTTTTTTTAACATGGATTTATGAATGCAATTCAAGGAAAAAAAACAACAAAGTGTACATCATAATCACAAAATAATATATATATATATATATATATATATATATATATATATATATATATATATATATATATATATATATTATCCCTTCCAACTGTGGACTCTGGGTCATCACCCCTCTAACTTAGCCCACAGGACCAATCTTGACCTAAGTTGTGTACTTTGTTGTGGCCTGGTATATAACAGTTGAAAACGCCAAAGCATGAAGTAAGCTTTAAAAACTTATTGACATTCTAATTTCTATAGGTCAAATTTTATTTACGGTCTAAGAAAATTAAAGCCAAGATTAAGAGGAAAATAAAAATCAAAATAAATTTGGAAAATGAAAAGAAAATATAAAGGAGTAGAAATCTATTGTGTTTGGGAGTCCACTTGAATTTCTAATAATCTCTCAAGTGTGAATGTGATTCTCCACATTAATATTTCTTTAGTTCAGTTGTTCACCAATAATAAGATACATTGTGATCAATCTTATTATAAGGATGGTTTTTTTATCCAAAGATCTTAGTCTTGCTCCCCCTAAGATTTTAGTTAAGCTCTGATGTCACATTTCCATCTAAGATCTTAAGATATTGAATATACGAATTGCATTTTTTATATATCTTTCACTGATCTCTATCTAATTAAATATAAGATTACTAATCAATCACACTTGATTTTTTTTAACATATTTCCACTTTAATAACGGAGAACAATTTATTTTTTAAAATTCAAAGTTTAATAGATAAAAAGTTTAAGATGGATAATTGCTCATCGATCAATTAAAATAATTCATTCAATCCATTTGATTTATATTCTCTTTTTTATAAAATATATGGAATTTAATTTATATAACTTTACCCTGAATGAATAGCTAGGTTGAATCCTAGATTAACGAATTATTTTGCCACCCCTACTCTCTTAGGGTAATTTCTGTTTTTAATATAGGGAACATCCTTTTACTTTACATAAAAATATAGCATTGGATTTGGGGGAGGAAGTGCCATGTGGTGAGCTCAGATATCTGCACATGGCTTCTCTAATTTCTAGCTTTTAAATAGTAATTAAATAATCAAATGCTGGTAAGCCAGAGTTTAATTGGATGAATTTTTCAAGAGAATCAGTGACAGGGCAAGCCACTGAACTGTTGCTAGTATAAATAAATTCACCCTTTTTGGGTTTTTTAATTCCATGCAGGACTTGGGAACTGTAAAATCTTTCTTAACGTATGCCACTTCCCAGTACTAGGCCTTGTGAAAGAAAACAAAAACAATTGTTTTTTACTTGTCCCCTTCTTGCAAACCACTTTAGGTTCATCATTTTTCCTTCTGTTTTGAAATTTGGTTATTACTTTAATTTTGCTTAGAATGTCAACAACTTGTTTTTCACTCTGAAATTTGCTCTTGAAAACCCTTAAGCCTTAGTTAATGCCTTAGTGAATCTCAATCTTAAGAGAAGATGCATCTCAATTCAATCACTGAAGTGCCAATGTTTTAGTACATGTGATCACAAATGTTCCTTCCTATCTATTCCTAAGTAAAAAGTCCTCTTTATTATTTTACTAATTATTTTTTTTTCTTCTTCTCTTGATTTGCTTTTTCCTCCTTTGATAAGACTTTTGTGCTGGGGTCATATCATACTCATCATAGCTAAGATAGGCTTTTTTGAAAAAAATTCTTGATGGGGTGGTGGAAAAGCAAAGTAGCACACCAAACGCTTTCATGTTTTTGCATATTCAGGAATATCAAAATATTCACACCCTCATGGATCATGGTTCCTCTTGCTCTCTTGCTGCTTTTTTCCAGTTATTACAAACTGGTTGGATTCATGTTCTTCTCCTCTCTCCTCTTCACATCCCTAGCACTGCTTTTGTCCACTTTTCTTCTCTTCATGTGGAAGCACAAGGCTGAAGGAATTGGTTTCAGTTTTGAGAAGACACCACAGCATGGAAGGGAAAGTGTTGTTGCTATTGCACCAACCCCTATGCACAAGAATGTTGAAACTATTGTGACACAAGCAAAGGAAAGTGAAGAAGTATTGTGTTTGTCCACTTCCGAGGACTATGAAGAAGTGGATCACACACTTTCTGATGAGTGCTCAGATGGGACAATTTCTGATGAGGACAGCCTCATAGAGATTGCACTTCCAAGTGGACACTTTGTGGGTCATAATCGTCATCATCATCATAATCAGAACAAAGAAGAGTCAAATTCCAAGTACAACAACAACAACTGCTGCAGCTTACAACAGAAGAAGAGGGAGTTATTAAGTGCTCATGAGGCCCTTTTCAACCAACAAAGCCTGATGGAATTCTTGGCAGAGTTTAATGAAATGAATGAGGAAGATAACTTGATAGAGATTGACATAGCCATGGGTTCTATTAAGTGCTCAAGATTTGAAATAGAAGCATAAACTAAATAAACTGTTTCTTGTTTCATATATCTGTTATATACCAAAGTTTTTTCATCCACCTAATTCTTATATATCTGGTTGGTTGGATTTGGGATGTAATTTCTTTGTGTTTTTCTTAATGTTAATTACTTGTCTTACAAAGGCTAGGCTTGTGCAACAGTTTGAAGCTTCTTCTTCTGTTGTTCCTTACAAGCTTTGGATTCTCATTAAAGTGGTTGTATTATGACCCTTTCTTTTTGACTTCTTAATGCTCATAAAAAAAAGCAACATGAATTAAAGTTGAAGAAAACTGGTCCCAGTTAACGGAAATTCCACTTGCTAGCCAGCAATTTGCTTTTTTACTTTTCACTCCTCATCGATTTTGACTGTTTAATTATCTTGCTTGATCAAAAGACAAACTCCGAGTTTAGATTAAATTGGATATAATTAAAGGAATCATGTTCTATATATATATATATATATATATATATATATATATATATATATATAATATAATATAAAATACGCTGAATCTGATGTAGCAAATTTTACTTACATTAATTCATATCTGTAGGTAAAGGACGTCTGTAAGCATAAGTATTTTTTTTTGTAATGTCAGAGAAATCTAGTCGTCATTAACATTATCAGGGTGAAAAGACTAAGCCAAAAGATTAAGAGTAAAATAAACAAATATTGATGAAGATTAAAATGCATAATTCATGTAGTTACTTTAATAAGTCATGTGATTTTACGTAATCTTTAATACAATTATTCATTCATATATATTTTTTTGCATAAAATTTGTTCATTATACATTGGTATAAAAATACTTCTTTCATTAGAAGCATTCCTATTCATATTTTTAAGTTTCTCCTTGCAAATAGTTTTTTTAATGGACCTTGCAAGTTATTTCTATCAAGTTAGAGTTAAATTATTTATCTTAAATGTTAATCACTCATTAGTATACATTTTCTTTTGTTATGATGATTTTTATATATTAAACTATAATAAAGTATGAATTTAGAAAAAAATATTTAAAAAGTTTTTATTAATTTAGTTTTTTATTCTGAATTTTGTTTCATTTTAATGTTTTGAAAAGTGATTTATAAAAATAAAACTTATAAAAGATTGGAATTTAAAATAATAAATAACTAAAAATTCTTCTTTAGTTTGTTAACAATTTAACCCCCATTAAATAAAAAATATTTACTAAAAGGGTAAATTTGAAGATGAAATCCAAATTAAGGTGTTTATGTGCAAAATCAGGAATATAGGATGATTACATCTAGAACACTCTTGCACTATGTTGAATAGGTCTTATCATGTTGTCCACTATTGTCAATGTGTGACTTGGTTTTTTCCAATATACTTATCGCGTCCAATACTTTTGGAGGTCTTGGTGCATGAATAATATGATGGGTGATATATTTAATAAATATATGATAGACTTTGATACCATATTAGAATGTGTGTTATGGGTCTAACTCAACTCTATAAAATCAATTTGTACGGAAGAGTTTTGTTTCACACACACACACACACACACACACATATACTTGAAAAAATGGAAATTTATAAATATGAATTATGTATCACAGTAATACAAGAGGTCTCTATTTAAAGAGATCAACTAAAGATAAAGATAACTAAAGATAATAACTATCAACTAAAGATAACAATTAAAGATAACTAAAGATAATAGCTAAGATAAAATCTAAAATATATCTATTTAAAATATATCTATTTACAACACTTCCCCTCAAGCTGAGGAATAGATATTAATCATTCCCAGCTTGCCAATAAGCTCTTGAAATCTTTTAGAGGAAAGTCCTTTGGTCAGAATATCTGCCTTTTGAAGTCCAGAAGGAATATATGGAGTCGTGATCAAATCGTATCTAGCTTCTCTTTGATGAAGTGTCGATCGACCTCAATGTGTTTGGTCCGGTCATGTTGAACAGGATTATGAGCTATACAAATGGCAGATTTATTATCACAAAATAATTTCATAGATCCTTCATATCTTATTTGAAGATCATCAAGTATAATCTTCAACCAAAGTAATTCACAAACACCCTGAGCCATAGCTCGAAATTCAGCCTCTGCACTTGATCTGGCAACTACATCTTGCTTCTTACTCCTCTATGTCACTAGATTACCACAAAGAAACATACAATAACCAGTGGTAGATCGACGATCAGTTACAGAGCCAGCATAATCTGCATCAGTATAGACTTCAAGGGAGAGATTACCATCACGTCTAAATAACAGTCCTTTACCAGGAGTGGCTTTAAGATACTGAAGAATTCTCCCAACTGCTTGCATGTGTTTTTCTTTCGGATTATGCATGAATTGGCTCACAATACTAACAACATAGGCTAAGTCCGGTCTAGTATGAGCCAAATAAATCAGCCTCCCAACTAACCTTTGATATTGTCCTTTATCAACCGGAGAACTCTCCTCCTCATAACCTAACTTGTGATTCTGCTCGATGGGAGTACTGGAGGGTTTACACCCAAGTTTCCCTGCTTCTTTGAGAAGATCAAGAACATATTTCCTCTGGCTAACAAA
>PYAF01000285.1:123143-152642 GCA_007407185.1 Glycine tomentella
CAAATATCACAACGAAAAGACTCAACAGACTTGGACAAAAATAATGACGGAAATAAAGACTTAAGTAGACTAAATGGAGGATGCCCCAAGCGCTTGTGATGTAACCAAACCAATGAGTCCGTAGTACACTGGCCATGAGTTAGTAATATGTGATCCTTAGTACCTTTGTCAAAAGACTTTGGAACCAAATAGTACAGCCTACCTTGCTCCTTAGCTTTCCTAATCATCCTCCCTGTGGTGAGATCCTGAAAGACACAGTGAGTAGGAAAGAAGGTTACAGTGCAGTTTAAATCTTTTGTAATTTTTTTGATAGAAAGGAGATTGGTGGAGAGTTTAGGAACATGAAGAACATCTTTGAGGTGAAAGAAAGGTTGCAAATGAATGTTACCAGATCCCGCAACTGATGTATGTGAACCATCAGCTACGGCTATTGTATGAGTACCAATAGTAGGGTTATAAGAAAGAAAAAATTCAGCACAACAAGCCATATGATCAGTAGCACCAGAATCAATTACCCAAGAATGTTTAAAATCAGTACAAGAAGTAAGAAAAGAATAATTAGGGGAACTCATACCAGTCATGGTCAAAGCACTAGAACTAGATTGCTTACTCAGCGAATCAATGATGGTCCGCAGCCGTTCTAACTCATCTCGACTAATAGAAGGAAATTCTGAAGATCCAGATTGGACCTCATTTGGTGCAGTAGTTATGTCAGGAGAAACTACATGAGCTTGACCACGCATCCTTGCAATCTTCTCATAGACTTTCTGCTTTCCATGGAGACGGTAACATAGATCCTTAATATGACCCGATCTTCTACAATAAGAACACCAACGATCATCTTTCTTAAATTTGAAAGATGCACCATCAGCAATTTTGTTGAAGGAATTCCCTTGAGAAGAACCATTGTCGGAACTAGCCATACCAAACACAAACCAAAAACACAAGAGACAACAGCCTACAGTAATCCTCTCGGTCCAAAAGGTTCCCCGGAAAAATTTCTGGTGGCAGCTAATGGCAGCAAGAGTCAAGAATAAGGGTTTCGCACTTAAGGCGATAGGCGCGGAAGCAAAGCCCTCAAAATCGAGAGCTCTGATACCAACTTGAAAAAATAGGAATTTATAAATATGAATTGTGTATCATAGTAATACAAGAGGTCTTTATTTAAAGAGATCAACTAAAGATAAAGATAACTAAAGATAATAACTATCAACTAAAGATAACAATTAAAGATAACTAAAGATAATAGCTAAGATAAAATCTAAAATATATCTATTTAAAATATATCTATTTACAACACACACACACACACACACACACACACACATATATATATTATTTGGTCATACCATGGGATCGCCAACATTTCAGACACAAATAATATCGATTATAATAACTAAATCTCCATCTATTGAACTGACTATTAATGTTCGATTCATCTTGATCTAGAGTTAGACTGCGATGACGATTCCAAACAATAAAGCATGGTGACAATTGGTGGTTCATACAGTAACATTTGGGTGTCTGCATACACTCTGACATCTCAAATCAACTATCATACCAGTGTTTGACGTGTTTTTTATGGTGGAAAAATCACTAGCTACCATCATGTGAGACAAATGATCCTAGGTAAGGTGTAACATAGGCATCGTGACCATCCTCTATGTTGGAGATCAAAGCTCCTCACACATACTTACTCACACTCAGGTTGTAGAAAGAAGAAAAATTACAAAAAATAAAATAAAATATATGTATATTGATTGATGTTTAAACATGAAATCATATATAGTACTTACAAAGATAAAAGCAGTAACAACCAACATAACATAAAAAAACTACCTCAACAAAGTAACTAACTAACAAGCCATATTTGGATTAACTTCAACACTCTCTCGTTGTGGCCTAGAAGGTTGTTACTTGATGGTCTAAGTTAAAAGAGTATTCCAGTTCACTTGATGTCAAAGTTACTTATTTACTATTCAAGAACAAAATTTTATGACATTAATCAATTATTTCCATAGTTTTATCAGAAAATTGGTGAACTAAACCATTCTCATTTTGTTTAATTTGGGTTGTCGGTGTTGGTTCGAGGGAAATGTTTCTAAGGAAGAACATGGTATCGACATAATGAAGACAACTCTTTATATTTTCATTTCATTTCATAATTCACTAGTTATACTTTGTTTCTCCATAACTTACTATTTATTAATATTTTTCTTCATAAACTCTATATTATGTTGAATTAGTTATATGCATTTCTCGAAAAGTTCAGCAACTCTTTTTCTCTCTCTCAAATATTTAACCTTTTGATGTAATATCCTCTTAATTATCTCACCTAGGTGCCTAGCTTAGGTTGAACTTTGTTGCTACGAGCGTTATTCCAAACTCTTTTGACCAAAATAGAAAAAGTTCAAAACAAAGCTTAATAAGTACACCTAGTTTTTGTTAGGACTAACTAGCTTAATTTTAAAACATACCCTAAAATAAAGGAAATTAAACATTAGACTTATCCAAAATCTTAAGACTCAGGTTTATGGGTCTTCTCCTCACTTATATGATGTTCAACTTGTCTATTTCTATCTGATGTGTGACTTTAGCTCACACTTGTACTCCAACAATCTCCCCCTCAAGTGTGAGTCTTCTCCTCACTTATATGGTGTTCAACTTGTCTATTTTTATCCGATGTGAGACTTTAACTCATACTTGTACTCCAACAATCTCCCCCCTCAAGTGTGAGTCTCTTCCACATGGTAAACAAACTCCCCCTCGAGCGGAAACCAAATCTTGTATCGTTGCAACACTTGCAAGACCCGCTGCCTGACCTACACATGCATGGACTCACCCGCCAGGAAGACTTTCGATACAAAGGATCTTATGTCCATGGATCCATAAACCCGCCTAAACAAACGAGCCGGCCACCAAGTCGAACCATCGACTTTGATACCACTTGTTGGGAAATCGAGGGGATAATTATCAGGGAGATTTACACTGAATAACCATATAAGTGAATTAGACACCACACCTTAACCCAAAACTTTAAGGTTTCCGCTCGAGGGGGAGTTTGTTTACCATGTGGAAGAGACTCACACTTGAGGGGGAGATTATTGGAGTACAAGTGTGAGTTAAAGTCTCACATCGTAAAAAATAGAAAAGTTGAGTACCATATAAGTGAGGAGAAGGCCCACAAACCTGAGCCTTAAGGTTTTGGGTTAAGGTGTGGTCTCTAATTCACTTATATGATTACTCAATGTAAATCTCCCCGATATTTACCCCCTCGCTTTTCCAACAAGTGGTATCAGAGCCGATGGTTCGACTTGGTGACCGGCTCGTTTGTTTAGGTGACGTTTGTGGATCCATGGACATTCGAGGGAGAGTTTGTTTACCATGTGGAAGAGATTCATACTTGAGGGGGAGCTCGTTTGTTTAGGTGACATTTGTGGATCCATGGACATTCGAGAAAGAGGTTGTTTACCATGTGGAAGAGATTCACACTTGAGGGGGAGATTGTTGGAGTACAAGCGTGAGTTAAAGTCCCATATCGAATAAAAATAGAAAAGTTTAGTACCATATAAGTGAGAAAAAAGACCTATAAATCTTCGATTTTCCAACAATATCATCATAATATTAAGTATATTTTATTCACTTAAAAACTAATATTAAAAATGTGCTTACAAAATGAAGTTGTTACATCTATAACCTTCATTCCTTTTGAAATTAATGGTCGGTATTCAACGGTTCTGAACGAGAAGTTTCCAGAAAACTTAACAACTATTCAAACATTTTTTTCTCTCAACACAATATTCTAAACTAAATTTCTACTCGTCTTAGGACTTGATTGTTTTAAGTTTGAAAAAGAATTTTCTCAACATTAAAAACTATTAAGTTTACCCAACATGACTCACAAGCCATGTCTTGCTTGGAAAGCGTTTCGTATTGAAGAAACTTTATGGGCCCCTCCCACCCGGTTAATTCATAAGAGTTAGTCCAACAATAAGTTAAAGTAAAATTTAAAAGATTTTTGTTTCTTTAAATATGTTTGACCTTTTTATTAATATATGTAATCTTTTTTAATATAAGAGACTTTTTTACTTTATAAATCCCAATAACAAATATTTTTTACTGAGTCTATTTTAATTATTTTACCTTGACATAAGCCTAAAACATGAACTTTAATTATTTTATCTTGATTTGACCCTGAGTTTATTTTGGGATAAAAAGATAATTCTCTAATTATGATTTCATGTTCAAATCGGCTATTGAACTTTAAACCTTAGTCAAAAAATCTAATGCCAAATTATTTATGGCAACAATTTTTTATGGGCTATATGAGATAACAATTATTTCTGTGATCATACATCAAGAAAAAAAAAGAAGAAAGAAATTCTTATCTCTACAATTAATGGTGGGATATACGAGATAGCGATTATTACAATCCAAAAGTATGATAACACTAAAATTGATACTTGACTTTTAATGTAATAAAGAACTAAAAAGAAAAATCAGCTCACTATGGAATATTGGTGTGGGTTTAATTTTGGAGAATACTACTTGAAAAGCCTGCATATGCTTGTGGAAAAAATACTTGCAAAATTGAATTTAATTTATTAATAAATTTTACTATGCATATATTTTGACAAAAATAGTTAGAAGTTAAAAAGCTAGTTGAAAGTTGAAAAAACTATCTGGTAACTGAAAATTGAAAGCTTTTAAGCTAACTTATTAAATTATAAATGTTTGGTAAAACTAAGTAGTTGAAAAATATAAAATGATATATTTAAAAGAATGATAAGGAAATTGAATAAATATTTTAAGGATAAAAAGGAATAAAATATAAAAAAATGTAAGTTAAAAATTAGCGTTTTAAAAAATACAACTTGAAGTAGCATTTTAAAAAACGTTAGAAGCTACTTAAAAAATTTATTTACCAAATAGTTAAATAAACTTTTCGCCTAGTAAAAAAAAGTTAAAAATTAACTAAAATGACTTGTCGAATATAGTATATATATTTAAACATATTTTTTTTGTCCATAATATAACAAGGTTTGTGTTTAGTCCTTGACATTTTTTAGTACTTTTAATCCTTAGTTTTGCTTTGATCCTGCAAGTTCTACTTAGTCACTAATTAAGTTGAAATATACACAACAGAAAAAAAATTATGTCAGACTTTCAATTGTGAAAGAAATCAATATATATAATGACAACTTATTTCAATTAAGTATTATCATTTTGCACTCCCATTTTGAAAACTTATTTTTGTTGTGTATTTACTCATATAATCAATAAAAACATGTTTTGTTGTGTACACCAATGCAAACATGTTCCCATTAAGAAAAATGGGGTTAACTAAGGAAATATGGAGGTGTATTTAGCAGGAGACCAAGGGATTAGTAGTAGCCCAATTACCAAAACTTTGTTTTAGTATTCACAATTGCTATATACAGCTCCTTTTTACTAGCACACTCCCTTTGTTTATTTTCCAAAAATACCCCTGAAAATACACTCTCCACAAGTCTCTCCCACAACCTTCTCTAAGGATGTTGTCACCATTATAACATCCAGATCGAATCACATCAGAATGAGATGGATATAAAAAGAATTAATTGGTACTACCTATACCAACAAGATGTATCTATTTTTTGGTAGACTATCACATAAGAATTCCATAGTTAGTGTAAGGGTGTTGAGTGAAGTGATGTTGCATGAAGTGTTGTAGTGTGAAAGTCAACGAGAAGTAAAAAATTAGGGATATTTCAACCATCACCTGACCAAATGCTTCAATTGTTTTTTTGACTTCATATACTAAGGATACCACTGTTCGTGAATCACGGGTGCAATTAAGATTGACAAAATCATATGATTTGAAGACTCAATCTTGGAAAGGAGATGGACTCTATTGGTGCCAAATTGTTTTGCAACTCCACTCTGCTGAGGATTCTTATGCCGATATATATCTACCAGTTACTTCAATCTTTTAAGGCAATTTTCTATTTTTATAAACATTGTTTTGATTCAGCATTACTATTTTGATACAAATTTCACATGCTTTTAGGTATACAAAGGGCTACTAGGAAAGAAGCAGAAACAAAATTAACCATGGAAGACTATGCCAACAACATCCACCATCAAGAGAATCAAGATAAAAGCTAAAGCAAAATAAAATTTCTAACAAGTATAAGTTGCAAAATTGATAAATTGTAAAGATAAATACAATAAATGTTGAATATCCATGCGGTGATGAAAGTGTCTTTGTCACAAAAGCGTTTCATGGCGATGTTGTAGGCAATCATAACCTAATCTTTTCCTTAAAAGGGAGTGTATTCCACAAAAGGGCATTGATTTTTGGGGTATTTATGGAAAAATAATTAATAGGGGAGCATTTTAGTAAAATGAGAGTGGATATAGTAAAAGCCTTTAGTATTTATTAATTAATCAAGTCTCATAAGTCACTTGTGCATCATAAGTATTTATTAGTAGTATGTATTATCATATTATGCATTAGAGTAAATTACATTCGCACCTCCTGTGTTTTTTTTTTCAAATTGCACCCAATACCCCTCATTTTTTGCACCCCACAAAAAACATCTTAATTGTTTAACTCACATTACACTCAGATCTCCTCCTTCCCAAACAACGTTTAATAATTTAACATAAAGAAGACACATATTGATCACATGATTTTTAATGAAAATTATGTTTAAAATACATTCATCTTTTTCCTCAAAATCACATCTTGAGTTTTACAAACTCTCCTCTTCTTCAACAATCTCTCTTCACTTACCACCACCACCTCCTTCTCTTCCTCCTCCCTCTACCATGGCAGCATCATCCTTCCTCCTCATCGTCGTCCTTGTCCACCAACACAACATAGCCACCGCCGGAGTAACCACCACCACTGTAGCCATCGCCACCACCGCCTCCATCGTAGCCATCGCCACCACCAACAAGATGTTAGTGAACGATGTTAATATAATAGATAAAAGTTGTTACGGACCCAATATATGGGCCTAATGAAATGTTTCATTAAGAATCCATTAGTTCAGAATCTCAACAATAAATGAGATCTCAACAACGTGCATAATAGCCATCGAAGGAGATCCCAACAAACAAATATCCTAATCCCAACAATCAGGGATTATATCTTATCTAATTAAGAGGTTATATTTTATATTGTCACAAGATGACAATAATTAACCTAGAGGTAACACCCTTATAAATAAGAGGTACGCGCACATGTATATTCATTCCCTCTTGACTCTATTATATGTTGTCACTGTGCACATACATCACGCTCATTGGCTAAACGTCGTCTTAGTATCAAAGTGCACAATAATCTGCATAGTCCAGGGGTATTTATTCCATAGATACCTTGGAGAGAGTTATTGATCCAAGATTAACCTACTAGCTATTCAGCTAAACATTCTTGTTCTCAAGAACAGAACAAAAGTAATGTATAAAAAAAGAGGGGTATCAGGTACAATTTGAGAAAAATACAAAAGGTGTGAGTGTAACTTTAATGGGTAATTTCATCTGTTCAAATATTTCAATTGACATTAGTTAACGACATTAACAGAAGGGGTAAAATAATGTATAAAAAGGAGGAGTATTGAGTGCAATTTGAAAAAAACATAGAGAAAATGAGTGTAATTTACTATATACATTATTATTGTATTTATCTTGTGGATTAAAAATCCCCAATTGAATAATGTAAGTGTTGTCGGGCTGAAGTCCGAGCTTTATTCTAAACTCTTTTCACAAAAAAACAGATTTAGTTACTACTCCTACTTTTTATTAAGCCTAACTTGCATAATTTTAACCCAAACATTATCATCATAAATTTGTTTCCAACAATGACAATAACAAAAGAGAAAAAGGATTATATATCGACAATGTAATTTTTTTTTATATATAATCATTTAATCATAATGAACATATATGATAAGTTTGTTAATTTTTAAATAATTATCTTAAAATAATTTAAAGATAATTTGTAATTGGATGATAGTGTAAAAATCAGTGTCTAAACATTAAATTAATAACAAAATTTGAATCTAAGACCATGTGTAATTATCATCACAATATTAACTATTTTATTTATTTAAAAAATTAATATTAAATATGTTCTTAAAAAATGAAGTTGTTACATGATCACAACAACCTACATTCCTTTCGAAATTAATGGTCAATATTCAACAGCTCCGTACACAAGTTTTTAGCAAACATTACAAGTTTTCAAACATTTATATTTCTTAACACAATATTCTAAACAAAATTAGTACACGTCTAAGGACTTAACTGTTTGAAGTTTGAAACAGATTTCTCAACATTAAAAAGTAGCATCAAGATAATCCAACATGTCTCACAAGCCATATTACTTGGTAAGCGTGTTGGATTGAAAAAATTAACGAGCGAACAATCAAGGCACCACTAATTCTCTGCGGTTAAAATGTATACTCATGACTTGCAATGTTCTTTTGACATCATAAGTCATGTGTATTCTTAGGTAGTAAGAAAAGATTACAAATAAAGAATAGACATGTTTCTATATATCATATTATCATACATAAAGAAAAAAGAAGAAAGCTAATAAAAATATAATGAAATTCTCATTTTTCTTCAATTAATGGTGGGCTATGAAATAGCAGTTATACAATCCCAAAGTATAACAACACTACAGTTGACACTTGAATTTTGATGTAATAAAGAACTGAAAAAATCACCAGTCCTCCTCCTATGAGTATGAATGAAAGACTTAATAAAATGAACAAATTGTAAATTGAAAACATTAATTAATTTTTCCTATCCCCTTACACGGTTTGGAAAAAAAAAATGCCTATGGTTTCAAACTTGTGTGTGATGTTGAGATCTATGTACAATGCTAACAACTCTTAATAATTAAAATTCAGTGAGTGCTAAATAATGGAGGCCAATAAGTCAAGCTTGCAATTTGCAAGAAATTAACGTCCCAAATTGTTGAAGTTTGGAAGCTAAATGTGACTAGCGTCCTTGCTGTTGAAGTAAAAGTAAGATTTCTTGCAAGAGGAAGTGCTAGAGAGTATGGTGGAAAAGCCACTGTATTTGCCATTAAATTTTGATAGCCCTATTTTGGTAAGAAAGTCAAATAGCTCATTTTCTCGGACAAAAGGCTGGGCCATGTATTCCTCAATTGCCATCCACTGAAAAAAGAAAGAAAAATCACATTATAATGATTGGCATAACATATAGTATTGCTGCCTAATTTTTCTGGGACCATTTTCTGCATATAGGTTATCAGTAGGCACCCTTTTTGTAAAGAAAAAAAAATATGGTTTCATAAATAATTATAAAAGTATCATCTTATTTGTATTTTATTTATTGTATTGAAAGATTTTTACAAAAAAATAGTGAAAACAATAAAATTATGTTTTTATACAATTTTTTAAAAAGATAAAAAATGTTAATAATTATTTGTAAAAATTGAAATAATTCCTTAATCTTTTTCTAGATAAATTGGATGCTAAGTGGTCTTAGAATATGCATTCATACCTGAGCTGCCTCAATTTCTGAAACTTGTCTCTGAATTTTAAAGGAATGAGGTTGCAACATGCAAATGAAGAACAACTCTGATTTTCGGAAGAAAGATTTATGCCTTTCCCTGATACCACAAATACAGATCATTAAGAGCATATACGTAAATGAATTTGAAGAGCAAATTATTGCTAAATTATGTTTGTAGCAATCCAATAAGAGTACAGTATTTGATAACTTACTTGAATGCTATGACCTCCACAAACTCTGCATCTATCTGAAAGAATAACAAAAGCAAACCCCTTAGACTTGGAAAGGGTTTAAAAAATATCCAATGGTTAAAGTATTATACTATTTGATTATGTTTTTGCTTACCCCTGTCTCTTCTTTGACTTCTCTAACTGCAGCAGTACAAATATCTTCACCCTGCAAATGGAATTCAAATTAATCAGATTTTTTTTAATGTTTAATCATCAACAATAATGTTTTTAACATACTTCATCAACACCTCCAGTAGGCAACTTCCAGATTCCTTGGCCACTAAACCTGCCATTGCTCTCCTGAACCACAAGCACCTGCCAAACAATTTTATAAATTTAATTAGATTAGAATACACATGTTTTGTAAAAAAAAATTACAGTCTCATCTAATCATAGATGTCGTTTAATTGAAATTATTAATTTTATAATAATTATTTTGTTTTTGAGTGTCATATCTAAAGTTTTTTTAAATTACTTTTTATTTTTACCATTCATTTTTTAATATCTAATAATTAAAATTAGTTATTTATTATAATTATCATATCTTAAGAAAGTGAATTATAAGTGAATTCCTCCTGATTTCTAAAATATCAGTGCATCAAAATTATAATCCAATTTCATTAGTTTTAATATATTTAGGAAAACGGGTGGTCACTGACTCACTATAAGATATACTACAAGTCTTCATCACAAAAAGTAGGTAGGATAACCACACCACAAAATCAAGGCAGAGATTGACTTCGTGTATTTTCCAAGAAGCAGGGTTGAAAAACTTGAGCAAAGAAAATAGCGAAAAAGAGAGGGTAAAAAGAAAAAATCTTGAACTGTTGAACCAATTAACAATGGACAACAAAAAATAAAGGGTTGATTTTTCATTACCTCCCTATTGGCATTCATGACAAAAGCACCAACAGCAACGCGGTGCGAAGCATTTGCAGGAAGGGTATCAGGAGTATTGGGAATCCAATTCACAAGCATCAAGTAATCTGGTTCAGCATGGTGGAATCTGAATCCAGCCTGCAAAAAGAGAAGCGCAACATCACAAACTGGCTTCTAATCTAACATTTCTTTATTCTTTTTGGTACTAATCATAAGTATTCTATACTAGAGATAATCTTGTATATTCGAGTTAAATAAACACTTATGGGGGCTACAAAGTTCTACTAATGACAGTTGCATACTTAGACTTGAATTCGTGTTAGTTTATCCATGTGTTTGACGACTTCTAACAATTTTAATCACTAACTTCTAAGCTATGCATGTGTATATGTAGCAGAAAATTAAACAAGTGTTTACCTTTACTGCAGAATCCACAAGATTTGAATGTTCTCTGGGCAGCTTGATCCACACTCCCTTCTTTCCCTTTAAAAACCAAATTTTGAACAATTGGAGTGGTGAGTCCAAAGTTATCAGAAACTACTGAACATTAGAGTTCTTAATATTATTATTTTGAAATTTGTACCTGTTCCCTCCATTGTGATATTGAAGCTTCAAGCAAAGAAGAGAAAACTGAGGAATCCATAGGGTCCTCAATGTTTACAATAACTCCCCCATGTTGGTCTTCAATTGCTCTAAGTGTATCAATGCCTTTACTTGGCACTTCCTCTTCCTTGGCCAGAGAAGCTAAGGTAGCTGACATGTATGATCTAGGGAAACCAGAAGTGTTCTTCGGGCCTAAAAGGGTGTTTAATAATCATTAATACTTAAAACATGAGTAAAAATGAAGCTAGTTCTTGAAATTATTATTATTATTCATTTGGTCAATAACCCAAGGATAAATGGTATACTAGGTTGGTTATTATTAGTTAATTAATTCAGTATTTCAAATTAATGCACTTAAGTTAATGTATTCTCTAACCTCAATACTAAATTGACCAATACTTATAGATTTGGAAGGATTAAAATGATTGATTTAATAATACTAAAGAACAAATTGATCAGTTGTGTCGATTAGGGAGACTAAATTAATTCATAAAATTCAAATTGAGGATTAAATATTTTTATAATGTCAAATATTAAATTAAAAGATAATTTGTTTAGGTAAATTTATCCATGTATATTCATAAGAGAAGAAAATAAGATGATAAAATAATTTGAATTTCTTTCATAATTTAAAATAAATTTATACATTTAATTATTTTTTATAAAAGTTTTTTCATCTAACTTCTCCAAAAGAAGGAACTGGGGTATATAAGTTGTTGTGAGAGAAGTTTAATGCATTATTTTATGAATTTTTATTAAAAATTTATTCAAAAAAGATCGACGAAAATAAGTTTCTTAAAGTTAAGAATTACCTTTTAGATAAGTTAGTGTGAGAAAACTTCTATAAGTTAATTAACATATGTATAAATTAATTTTAAGTTAGGAAGAAATTTATTTCATTTATATTTCTTAACTTTTCCTTCTAAAAATATGTATAAATTTTTTTATCCAAAAACACACTGTAACTAGTAATCATTACCTTGAACTTTAGGGACCATTGAGCCAACAAGAGCTATAGTTTGAAGTGGAGGAGGGGCAGAAGAAGAAGATTTAAGTAACAATTTTGAAGCTGCCAAAAGGGAGGAAGAAACAAGCTTACAAGCTCTAGAACTCATCATCATGCAATCAAATGCAATGATCAACGTACGCAAGACAGAATAGAAAGACTAAGTAATTATTAGGTTTTCTTTGAAACTCAAGTTGTGGGAGAGAATCAACGCTTGAGAATTATATATATAGCCTACAGGGTCATCATATGGTGCCAAAGGACAATTTCCGTGCAATGTGTGGCTGGGACTTTGAATTAGTCATTGCATATGTTTTAATTACTTGAGGAACAAACTCTTAGAATATGAAACGAGAAATGAAGAAGAAAAAGCTAAAAGACAAAAATTGAAGCAATGCGTCACACCAACACCACAAGTTAGCTTTTCATATTCAAACTTAATGTATGAATTTTGTGTCACTTTTTCTTTGAAGTTACAGATGAAACGCGCTGCAGAATTCATCAACCACGGACCCTATTAAATAACAAAAGTTATTTCTTTTGCTTTAAATAGTAGTTAACATTATGTTAATTATTTTAAATACTATGTCGATCTTTTTAATTAGTTTTCAATATTTTAAAGGTGCTTAAGTACTTCTAGCCTCCTAGGTGGCTGTTGAACTTGTCGATATATGACAGATACAAACAAAAAAACATGTTTTCGATCATGAAAAATAAAGCAAAATCCTTTGGGACAGTTTGATTTTTTGTTGTTCTTTAAATTTATTTAATAAAATAGCTTTTGACCATTATTTTTAAGAATATCAAAGTGATATGGTGATTTTTAAATCAGTTTTAAAAAGATAGGAAAGAAGAATTACGATTGCTTATTTACACATTTGTTGGCGTAAAAACAAAATATTATATGACTTAAAAAAAAACATGTTTAAATTGTTTTAATTTTCTTGCTTTTTGAAAACTACTTTTAACTAAAAACAGAAATTAACAAGTAATTATTGATGTGACATGTTAATAATAATGTGACACTAATATATTTATATATGTTGAATAATGTGACAATTCAACACAATGTGACATTGAGAATGTATTGATGTAATATTAAGAACACTGGCAGATTTATATAGTGGTCAGGGTGGACAGGTGCACCCTCTCGTTTCAATAAACTAGTATTTGTCTTAAAATATTATACTTTGCATCCCATAATTTTATATTTTGCACCCTATAATTTTATATATTTGAATCTCCTTATCAGTTCACATGTAAGAGTAAGTAAATACACCATCTTATTTTAATAAAATGCAAAAAAATGTTATATTTTGCACCCCATAATTTTATATTTTGAATCTCTTAATTTTATGTATTTGAATCTCCTTACCAATTCACATGTAAGACTAAGTAAATGCATTATCTTATTTTAATAAAATACAAATATTTATCTTAAAACTTTAAATTTTGTACCTCTTATCTTCATGTTTGAATCCAACTATCCCATATGATAATGATAATTATCAATTTTATTTTTTAAATAAATTGCCCCCACTAATCCAGGATCCTAGATCCGCCACTGATTAAGAATGTGTTGTTGATGTGTCATTAAAAAATAAAATTGACATATCACGTCATTTGTCAAGTCATCACTAATGTGACACATTAATTAATAATTTATGTTAATGAAATTGACAATAGACTAACATTAGATCAAAAACTACTCTATTTTAAAAATATAAAAGATCAAATGTGCAATTAAAATCTTTTAAGAACCAAAGTTATACAATGGTAAAATTATAAAACTAAAAGTAGATTTAAACTTATCAAATCAATTTTCTTATTTTTTAGTTCTAAAAAAAACAAAAAAATAATTTAAAACAATAATCAAACAACTCCAATTTCTTTTGTTTTTATTTAATCTTCTTGCATATATTTGTGTAGTTGTATTTATAATTTAAATTGTAACAAAAATTACATAATTTGAGTAGCCAAAGTCTAACTTCATTAGACATTCTTCACATGTAATTGTTAACACAGAGAAGAGACATTGTGGATAAGAAGAAAGGGGGCTAGGATTCTGTAGCAATAATAATTGTAAAGTCTGTACAATACAAGACACAAGAGTGTAATATATATAGATGACAAAATGATTAAACTACCCTTAACTAATATATCTAATATTATCTAACATCCACCCTCAAACTCCCATTGCATTAGCACGAAGCATCCACAGTTTGTTAGTCGAAAAATGAAATGTTTATTAGAACGTGACATGGTGAACAAGTCAGTAATTTGCATAGCTGAAGAAACAAAAGGAAATGTAATGGTGCCATGTTGAAGATGGCGAGTGAGATGGTAATCAATTTCAATATGCTTTGTGCGCTCATGAAAGACTGAGTTATGAGCAATTTGGATGACACTTTTGTTGTCACAGTACATAGGAGTGGGTTTAGAGAAAGACATACTCATGCCAGAGAGTAGCCAACAAAACCAAACTACCTTTGTAGTGGTAGAATCCATGACACGATATTCAACTTCTGTAAAAGAGCGAGAGACAATGTCTTGTTTCTTGCTCTTCCAAGAGATAAGAGAGTCTGGTATGAAAATGCAAAAACATGTGGTAGACTTATGATCAATAGGGTCACTAGCCCAATCTGCATCAAAGTAAGCACACAACTCCAAGGAAGAGGATGATGGAAAGAGAAGACTCTGAAATTCAGTACCTCGAAGATATCTAATAATGCGAAGAACAACTGCCCAATACACTGTAGTCAAAGAAACAACAAATTGACTGACAAAGTGAACTGCATAAGCAATATTAGGTCTAGTAATAATGATCAAATACACCACATTTCCAACCATAGTACGATACAAAGTGGGATCAGGTAAAGAAACACTATTAGAGGAGACATAGTTTACATTGAGCTCAAGAGGGACGTTTTTTGTTCGAATATTAAAAAGACGGGCCTAGTCGAGAATTTTGGCAATATACTTAGATTGAGAAAGAAGAGAAACACTAGGTGAATGACAACTTTAATCCCCAATAAATAACATGAGGACCCAAATCCTTCATCTCAAACTGTTTTGCTAACTACAATTTTAACTCTGTAATCCCATCCACATCATCCCCTATGATAATAATGTCATCAATATATAAGGAGAGAATAATAGACCATGAGGGGAGGTCTTTAAAATTAGGTAGAATCATAATCACTATAATGAAAGCCAAGGGATGCAATGACAATAGAGAACTTCTTAAACCAAGCCCGTGGAGCTTGTTGAGACCATAAAAAGCCTTTTTTAACTTACACACCTCCCTAGGATTATGAGAAACACATGGAGGAGGTATCATGTAGACCTCCTCTTGGAGATCACCATTTAAGAACACATTTTTAGCATCCATCTGAAAGATATCCCATTAACAAACAGAGGCAACTACAATTAGTGTGCAAATGGTAGTCATCTTGGCAACTGGGGCAAAAGTTTACGCATAACCATACCATATTGTTGAGAGAATCCTTTAGTAACAAGACGATCTTTGTAATGCTCAACATACCCATAACTTTCTTTGATCTTGGAAACCCACCGAGACCTAATAGCATGTTTTCCTGGAGGAAGAGATGCCAAGTCCTAAGTAGTTGTCTTGTGTAAGGCAGAAAGTTCCTTTATCATAACATGTTGCCAAGGGGAATCAAGAATAGCATCTTTGTCGGAGGAAGACTCAGACAAACTATGAATGAAGGTTCTTAGGAAGTCATGTAGACATCTTGAATTGTAGAAGTACTTGTAGTAACCCTGAAATTCTCAACCTCAAAGTTATTTGGATCACCACTATCCATGGGAGAATGATCAAAGCATGTGAGATTAGACCGTGTAAGGTTGTGAGAATTGGAAGAAAGTGAATAAAATGGTATGTGATCAAGAAAGACAACATGATGAGAAACATAAAGTTTTTGGGTGATAGGATCATAGCAACGATAACCCTTTTGACCATTCCTATAACCAAGAAAGATACATATTGCAAATTGAGAAGACAATTTACTATGTTCTACGTGTGGATGAAGAACAAAGCGATTAAAACAAAAAACTTTCAAGGAAGAGTTATCGGGATCACAACCATACAACTTTTGGAATGGAGACATACCTGATGTAAAGGATGGGATTTTGTTAATAGCACAGACAACAATAAGAACAACTTCACCCCAAAACTCACTTGGAATTAAGGAAAAAAATAGAAGAGAATAGACAATTTTGACAATATGACGATGTTTTCTTTCCATAACTCCATGCTGTTGAGGAGTGTCAGTGCAAGAAGTCTGATGGAGAGTACCATCAGAAGCAAGTAATTCACAAAATTTATTATAAGTGTAAATCACAACGAAAGCACTTAATAATAGTATCATATTGAGTTTCAACCAAAGCACGAAACATGTGGTGAATACAAAAAAAAAAAAAATTCCAGAACAATGTTTCATAAGATAAACTCAACAATAATGAGTATGATCGTCAATAAACAATACATAATATCGAGATCCACCTTTGGTAGGAACAAGTGATGGCCCCATACATCAGAATGGACCAAATCAAAGGGTGCGTGAGAGGTCGAAACACTCTTGATAAAAGGTAAAGCAAAAAATTTAGAAACTTTATAACCACAAAAAACCGAAATATCATTGGTTTGTAACTTTCCTAAAGCTCCAGTGGAAGCCAAGTATTTTAATCTAGAGGAAGAAACATGTCCAAGACGTGAATGCCATAAATAGAAACTAGATGATGCTGAATTCAAATGAAAAGATGACGTTGAATTCAAATGAAAAGATGACAAATCAACAGTGGACGCTACAACATCTGAAACCTTCATCTCATCTAATATATAATGTCCATCCTATCTACGATTTGTCCCAATCAGCCTCCCAGATTATGGATCTTGCACATAACAATAAGTGGAAGAGAACAAAACTGAGCAACAAGAATCACATAGTTGACAAATAGAGTCAAGATATAAAGTAAATTTAGGAATACAGTAAACATATGAAAAGGAAAAATTAGATGTGGAAACAGATTCAGTGCCATCTAATGGCATTGGAGTACCATCAACAATCATGATTGATATAGACGAGACAAGATTTAAAGATACAAAATACTTAGGATCATATGACATGTGGTATGACACTCCAAAATCTATAATCCATATGCATGAAGACATACCAAACGAACTAGAGGAAGGAAAACCTTTTAAGGAAGAGGCATACATGGCATGTGATGAGTAGCAAGAAACTTTTTAAACTATTCAGCAAGATGAGCTACTTGAGAGGTGGCATCAGAATAAGATTTGTGTCCATCACCAAGAACAATAACAACATTGGATGATGGAGCTTTAATGTTTCTCTGGTTTGACTAATTATGAGGAGGACACCATTGAGATTATTTTTGTGACTTCAACAATTTTAGACATTGTGTTTTCTGATGACCCTTCTCCTTACAATAACTACATTGATCATGACCAACCTTTCCTTGAAACTTACTTTTATTAAACAGAGAAACAAAGACTGATGGAGGAGTAGAGATAATTCCTTTATCAGAACTAGAGTTGGACTTAAGTTGTATTTCTTCTGTCAACAACTCATTAACCACAACATCAACATTGGGAAGGGGATGACAGTGTAAGACCATCCCACGAAGCCTCTCAAAATCATCCTGAAGGGCCATCAAAAACTGAACAAAACGTTGTTTCTCTATAAAGCCAGTATACACTTTGAGAGCTTGCAATTTTGTAGGTTCATTAAGAGCCAACTCGATCCCACAAACGAGACATAGTAGAATAGAATTGTTGAATGCTCATGTTACTCTGCTTAAGGGCTCGAATATCAATTTTCAACTGGTATTTTTTTTTTCAAAATTAGACTGTACATACAATATTTTCAAATGGTCCTAAATAGCTTTGGCCAAATCATACTTCACAAGTTGCATTCGTATCGATTGTGAAACAAAATTATTGATCCAAGTAATGATCTTTGAGTTGTTGACTTCCTAAGTTTCCAACTCCTATGTAGATTTTGCATTCTGCTCATCTTGAGGCTTAGCAAAAGTTCCACCAACATAGCCTCACATTCTCTCGCCTTTCAAGAATTTTTTCATTACATAGCTCCAATATGGATAATTTTTTCCATTCAATTTTACACTAATTGATTGTAGAGAATCATCATTTTCACCACCCATATTTGACAGAACAAAAAAATAACAGAGTGCAACAACCAAAAATAACACAACAAAACAGATTACTAGAACCACCGTGTTGGAACAGAAATGAAGTTGCGACAAAATAGAGAGGGTCATAATGGTCAAAGGATGCTCGAACTGGATCATGAACTGGGTCACAAATAGGTTCACAAACTGGATCTTACAAATCAAACATGGGGTTGCAAAATCATAGAGAGATATCTAATGAAGCTGGATCATGAACTAGGTCACAAACTGGATCAAACAAATCAAACAACGTTACAATAAATCCTAATCATGAACCAAGCTCTGATACCATGTTAACATAGAGAAGTGAAGAGACATTGTGGAGAAGAAGAAAGGGGGCTAGGGTTCCATAACAATAACAATTTCAAAATCTGTAAAATACAAGGCCAACAGACTAAGATATATAAATGACACAATGACTAAACTACCCTTAGCTAATATATATAATATTATCTAATAGTAATCACTAACTATTCCTATTCAATTTTGATTTAGTTATCATCAATCCAAAAATTATTCAAACCTTAATTACTTAAACAAAAGAACCTAAGTCCCTGGGTTCGACTATCAATCCCTCGAATCAGTGTTACCAATTGACTTGCATTAAGAAAAAGGGTTTCAGTGATGACCAATTCTCTTGACGAAGCTTAAAGTAGACATCAAGAGCTAAGAAGCAAGTCAACAAGTGGATTGAATCTTTTCCAGTATATTTTATAGCGGATTACCCTCGAAACAAATGATTTTGATATTATGCATTTGACAAGATAAGTGGACAGATGAGTTGAATAATACACATATTTGGAGTCAACTTTTGTGGAAAATTCAGACTTTCTTTTTTATGCTTCCATCACATAAAAACATAAACTTTGAGACCTTATCCCTAGGCATAAAGCTTATTGGTTGCCTTCTTTAGTTCGCAATTCAAAAGAATTTTCCAATTACAATTGAAATGATAGGATTGTGCAATAAGTATTTGGCTAAAACCAAGCATTAGGCGTAGAAGAAGAACAATAACAACCTTTATTGATTAAGAATAAAAATTAATTGCATGAAGGTAGTAGTCTAATTACACTAAACCCCAACGAGGATGAAATTAGCTACTCATAGCTATGAATGATGAAGAATCTAACGGAGGGATGATCCAAGGAGAACCCTCTGACCTTTGTGCCTAAAAAATACAATTTCATAACCGCTCTTCATTTGTTAGAGGTTCCCTTTATAGTAATTGAAAATTTCATGCATAAGTCCCTTCATTAACGTTCGCTTAAGTGGTCCCCAAATAAGGATCACTTAAGCGAGTGGCTCCTGACCTTTCTCCTAGACTTGATTAAGTGGCCCCCAAATGTAGTTTGCTTAAACGAGGTTAGTGGACTCCAAATTATTCTCAAAAGGGTTGGCCTAAGTTAGGTCAGGAAATCCAAATGTCTTTTTTTTCTTTTGTATTGGGTGACAATTCTCTTTGATTCTTCTCCAAACGGGTCCTTCAACAAATTTTCTATAAATAACAACAAAAACCAAAGACCAAGTATAAAAAGTAATATAATAAAAAATTATAAATAAAATAAGCATTTATTCAAAGCTTAACTAATTTGAGAACACACATAACCCATAAGCATAAGAGATATCACATAATTGCACTGGAAATGAAACTCCAAAAAACACACTAAGGGGGAGGGGGGTTGAATAGTGTGTGTATATTTTTTTTTGGCAATAACAGGGATAGTATGGATAATACAGAGACAAACACTGGTCGTCCATTGAGAATAAACAGACCATGTAATGAAGAACATAGTGGTCGTCCAATGACAAATAAGAGGTTCTTAAAATAGTTTTTCAAATAAGCACTTAGTGTAAAGTGATGTTAGAAAATGCAATAAGAATACTTGATAAAACAAATGGAGAGAAGTAGAAACACTTGGTTGAAAATAATAGGAATACTCACAATAACCAAGAGGAGGGTGAATTGGTTAAAACCTTGGTATTTTAAAATTAATTCAAATCAGAGTTCAGGATCTTTATCACTTTCAAAACCAAGAAATCTTTTTACTCAATCAAATAACTCAGCCCCAAGAAATCTATAGCTCAAAACAGAACTTGTTGAACAAGAATTTGAATCAAAGAATCAATGACCAAGATGAGTAATAGAGAAAGAGAAACAAAAACACAAGCAATTTATACTGGTTCACTTCACAACAGAAGCTACATCTAGTTTCTTCTAATTCACACTGAATTAGAGTTCCACTATTATAAATCTTTTTCTTACAAGCTTTTACAAAACCCTCCCCTTTATCAACACTAGATAAAGAATAGAAATCTAAAACCCTATTAGACTTCAAAAGAGCAAGAACTAGAGAACACTACTCTGTACTCTAACTAGAGAACCCTTCTCTAGATCCAAGCAAGAAGAACCCACTTACAATAGCAAATTACAACAAAAATTCAAAAACAAATTTACAAACAAAGATTAAAGAGAGAAACAACCTGATGATCCAATGAATGAAATGCACATGAGTTACCAAATTAGGTTGAATAGCAAACAAAATCAGACCATACTTTTCCTTAACCTTGAAAAGTTTCTTGCTCAGGAATCATTCAAAGACCCATTGATGTTTTGAATGAAGCAAGAAGTAATAACACTGAGAAAATCACTTTGAAAGACTTAGAAGGCTTGTGTATACTTAGAAGTACGAAGTGGTCAAGTTAGAAAACAAGCCAAGCCTTCAAACTTATTTATAACAGATTTTGTAACTAACTGTAATCGATTAAACGCGCCAAATAATCGATTAAAATTCTTATGTAATCGATTAAATTATCACTTAATCGATTAAAATGTTAAAGAAGCTTTCTAGGTTTCAGCAACGAGCAAAATAATTGATTAACCGAGTTATAATCAATTAAGACAGAAAGCTTAATTTCACAAAATGAACTGTGTAATCAATTATGAGGTTTGGTAATCGATTAAATCAGAAAACAAACTTTTACCAAGTGAACTATGTAATCGATTACTGATAATGGTAATCGATTATCACAGCAAGGTTCAAAATATATTTTCAACTATGTAATTGATTACACTAAGTAAGTAATCGATTAAAACATTTAACAAAGCAGATTATTTTCAATCAAAGGATAAATAATCGATTAATCCGATAAGTAATCGATTAATTTGTTCATGAAGGTTTTTCCAGATTGGACGAAGAACAAAATAATCGATTATATTATTAAGTAATCGATTAAAACAGTAAGAAATCATTTTTCCAAAAACCTTTTAATCAGATTCAAACCTTAACCAAAAAGATAAAAGCTTTAAAGTTTTAATGAAAACCATTTAAGCTTGATAATGAATGAATAAATGCAATGCAAGGATTAATCAGATCGCCTTTCTCTTACACTTGAATCATTTACAAAACTTCAAGGCACTTCAAGCATGTTGAAAGCTCAAAACCCATTTCTGAATCAAAGTCTTTCACTCTTCATGATGCTCCCCCTATATCCAACATTGGTTTATACTAGTTCCCTCAACCTGAGCTATGTCCAATTCTCCTTTACTCACTAGCAAAGGGTACCACTAATCAATAACTGATTACAAACAAGTATTCTAAACCGTCACTCCTGGCTTTATAAGTATTCTTAACACCAATTCTGGTATCTTCTTAGACCCCCCTGAATCTATGAACCCAAGTAATTTTTAACACTAAATCACGCCTGGATTTCACAAACAAATGTTTGATTGAATACAAGTAGTCTTAACACTCAGATAGTGAGTACAAACTACTTTGCTTTGCAAAGAATAATAACAATGTAGAACGTGTAGTGTTTATAACAAAGTTTCACCTTAAGTATTTTTCTTGTGCTCTTGTTCTTTCTTTTTCTCATTTTTCATTAGTTTCTTCATTGAGGGAGACATCCTTTTATAGACTTCAATGAGGTCTCCATTGCAAGATTTGCGTCATTATCTTGAAAGGAATATTGTCTCACATAGAGGAATTGGTTGACGTGTCAAGCTCTAAAGGGCGAGGATTTTATATGAAGTACATATAGCACCATGTGCCTTTTGACCTTTGTGAAAGCGAACTTCTAGGGGATATTCCACGAAGGTCTTCTAGTCTTTTCTATGTTGTCCTTTTCTTGAATTCAAATGTTAGCTATTCAAACGTAATAAAGACAAATGGAATTTGAATAAAACAATACATGTGAACTTCTCTTTTTTCGTGATACTTGATAAGTGCCACATTCTAGTAAAAATAGGATTTCAAATATGGCACTTATCCATTATTTTAATTGATTTATTCACAACTTAACCCTAGAAACCTAGTTAATTGATGGTTATGTTAAGATAAGTTATGCTTTTATGTTTTGAAAAGATTTCGTCCAATCAAATGTTTTAATTTTGCTAGGGTTAAAGGTTACGGAAGAATCAAGCTTGTAAAAGCCAAGAGCTGGGAGTGAATTAAGCAAAGAATGAAGTCCCAAATAGCATTCCAGGCCCAACAAGCACCAAGGCCCAAAGAATCCTTCATGACTAAGCTTTTAACTCGCCCAGGCGACCAGTTTATGCCTATTTTGCTCGCCTGGGCGAGCAACAAGTTCCAAGAATCCCCTTTAGCTCGCCCAGCCTCCCATTTTGTGAAGGATTTGGTGGCCTGGGCGACCAAAGCAAGCAGCAAGCCCTTGGCTATATATATGGACGAATTTTGGAGGCAGCATGGATTCATTCCATTGCTTTTCTCTTCCAAATCACCTACTCGTTCATACTTAAGTTGTTCTTAGGTTCTAAGTGAGTGTAGAAACTTAGGAAAGTGAGGTAGAGTGAATTGTATAAGGAGATTCTGCCGAAAAGAGGATCGATGACGAGCCTAGCCAGTGGTTCTCTCGAGGAGGTTCTGGCGATGTTCGCTTAAGCTTTCCTAAGGATTGGACGTACTCTTCTTATCCCTATGCTCTTTTAATTATTTATGCATTATTCTATTCCTTATTGGTGATTTTATTCTACGCTTAACGCCTGATTCTAATTAATCGTTAGTTTCATGAATTTAACCCTAAAGGTGATTGGAAAGTAAATTTAGGGTTTGAACTGGATTAAATCACTCACTACGTTACGTTGCTAGGAATAGGGCTTAATGTTTTGATCGCACGAAACACGTGATTAGAAGCTTAATGCTAGGGTATTTGATTAAATATGCGAGGGATCGATATTTAGTAAAATATCCTTAGGACTTAATTGCGAGGAATCGAATTAAGTTTACATAAACGTGTGCGTCAATAAGAATAGAATATGCATAGGTAAAATCAATTAAAGGGATAAGCAAGACGAAATCTAATCCTACATTTCCTTGACTTATATTTGTTTATTTTCCGTAATCGTTTATTTTCCGCAACTTTTACTTTTACTTTACGCACGAAACCAACATATGAATCTCCTTTTTTATCATCTGTATATAAACTACTAAACTGGTAACAATTTAAACCAATCGACGTAAACTCAAATCCCTGTGGAGACAAACTTTTACAAATTTGTAAACTTGCAACGATAAAACTGTGCGCTTGCCGTGAAAAATCCTAACAATACTCAGTCCTTGAAACTTGACGCACAAATTTACCTTATGTCAACGTGTTATGTTGTTATGCACAAGAGTGGACGCTCATTGAATATAGCGTGTTGGACGTTAGGTTAAAACAGAGATACTCTCTATAGTTGTGGACGATATTCCTTTAACATAATAATCCTGTCCACTTGTCAAAAACTCATTAGAATATCAATAATTTATACTTATGTAATACATCAAAATATAAGGTGGATGAGACGCATGGTAGTCAGAGTCATCTGCACCGGTTACTATTTGCTGACCTTGAAGATGGATTGCGCTGAGATGTTAAAACTTGCAAAGAATGCCAAGAATTCAACAATGTCCACCACGCACCACCCAAAGCACTCCATAGCATCACGTCCCTTTGGCCTTTTGCCATGTGGGGAACGGACATCCTTGGACCATTCCCATGGCCAAGGGATAGGTCAAATTCCTCCTCATCGTGGTGGACTACTTCACTAAGTGGATCGAAGAAGAGCTCCTCACAACGATCCAACTCAAAAGGTTCAGAAGTTCACATGAAAGAACATCATTTGCAGGTACGACTTACCTCAAGCCACATGACAGACAACAGAAAACAGTTCATTGAAAAGGGCTATGAAGAGTTCCTCAATCAGCTCAGCATTAAGCATCTTACATCCTCGGTCGAGCATCCCTAGACTAATGGGCAAGCAGAAGCCACAAACAAGGTCATCCTTGCCGAGTTAGGTAAAAGACTGTCGAAAGTCCCCAAGGGATTGTGGGTGGACGAGCTCCCGAGATTACTATGGGGGTACTAATGTACTCCCCAGTCTACCATGCAAGAAACTTCGATCAATTTAACCTACAACACCAAAGCTATGATACCTATGGAGATTGGCAAACCTTCACTCTGCAGAAGAATTTTCAACGCGGCCAACAACTCAGAATCCTTTGTAGTAGAGTTGGACCTGACCGAGGAAGTCAAAAGTGAACCATGAGTTCAAGAAGAAGCTTGTAAATGAAGAATAAATCAGAAATACCACTTGAAACTCAAGAAACGTAGCTTCAAGCAGAACAACTTGACTTGGAGACTCTGAGGAGATGCTAAGAAACTCGCGCCATATTAGGGAGGCCCATTTTGCATCACCGAGTCCTTGGAAAAGGACAATTATAGGCTTGAAGACATGGCCAGAAAGGTAATCCCTAGGACCTGAAATGCGACTCATTTAAGACCATAGTACAATTAAAACGGGTTTTTGCTGAAGAGGTTTTAATGAGGCACATCTAAGTACTCATGTAAAATGATAGTCCTTCATGAACCATACAATCAATACACTCCTTTTACTCCCCAAACTTTGTTCATAATTTCTTTATCTACATTTATTATCAATTCACTTAGTAAATTTCCAAGTTAAGGAGGTCGAGTCCGAACCTCGGCCTTTCAAGCAATTCTAAGGAGGTCGAGTTTGAACCTTTTCTTTTTCAAGCAATTCTCATGAGGTCGGATCCAAACCTCAACGATATTATTTTGCATACAAAGTTTTTGACAACACTTAGCAAATAAAGTATGTTCACATACTTCATTAAGCCTCAGCTTTTCCAAACAATCCTCATGAGGTTGTATTCGAACCTCAACGATTTTTGCATAAAAGTTTTTTGCAATACTTAAGAAACAAAGTATGTTTGCACATCATAAAACAAACAAGCATAATGATAAATTTTCTTCGAATTTCATTCATTAAAAGGTTTCATGGGTACAAAGCAAAACAATAAGACAACAACCATTACATTGAGTACATTAAATCACTTCAACTGAACCTCCTGATTTTCTTCTTCTCCTTCAGATTCCGAGCACCATTGAGACTCCTTCATAATCTCGCCATCAACGATGTCACAGTTCACGTCAAGTTGTGTGGCATTGAAGGAAGTAAGCAACACTTTAACTTGGCGTTGGACCTTCTTAAACCCTTCTTTATGGTTTAGCACGATCAACCTTTTGACCTCATCCAACTCGGCCTTCAAGGAAGATTCAACCCTTTTCTTTCTCCCGCAATTGGCTCTCCATTTTGGCAACGACTTCCTTCACCTGGGCAATCTCGTCCTTGGCTGCCACCAACTCATCCTCAACCAATTTCATGTCAAAGGTTAGGTCTTCCATCTTTTTGCCTAAGTCTTTCACATGCTGCTCGAAGTCAGCAACTCAGCCATTTAAGGCCTTGTTCTCCTCAGCCTTGCTCCACAAGTAGGAAACATGCTTGTAAAGGTCCTCTTGCAATTTCTACATTGTCCCCCTACTCTTACCCAAGTTAAACCAAGTTCTTTGGTTTTACGAACCTCGCCCTTCATCGCCTTCAACTGTGCAACCATAGCTTGGTCTTCTCGTAAGCTTTTGATACCGTCTCTTTCCAGTGGCAAATAACTACAAGAGATCATCCTAGAAAGATCTCAAGCACATCTAAACCCGCCTTCGCTCCAACATAATCATCATTTTGCCATCGGTTTGGCTCAAGAAACCAGATGACTAAACGAACTAAGGACCAGTTAAGTCGGCATTCCAAATAGAAACAATGTTAGGTACGACAGAGACATGATCCAACCTATAAAGTTTCCCTTCATGATAACAGAGAATAGCCTTGTTTGCTAGCACTACACCATTGCTCGGGTTGTCCCCAAGCACCCCAGAAACTGATTTCTTGAGGGCCTTCGCTCCATTTTTCTTCTCAGTTGGGACCGAATTCCGAGCACCCTCCACTTCTTTCTCCTTCTCCACCTCTTTCTCCCCTTCTTCTTTCTTCAAAACCTCAGCAGGTTCTTCCACCACTTTGTTCTCTTCCAGTCCCTTATCCACAACCTCAAGCCCATCCAAGTGAACAACCTCCACCTCAGCATTATTGCCCTTAACCGATTCTTCCGCTGACTTAGTTGTCTTCTTCACAAGGTCGGGCTTTGAGGAATCTTTAACTTGCTTCCTCTTTTTTGTCTTTCCAACCTCCATTTGGTCATTAGCCACCAAACTCTTCAAGTTGTTGTAGTCATAACCCTTCATGACTTCTGCAAAACACAAAAAAATATCAGTACTCCTCCAATTTTAGGCCAAACATTGTAGCATAAAGATAATCACTACTTAAAACATGATCAGGAAAACGTGAGGTTGAAATAGCCATAATAAATTTACACGACATCTCACACGGTCATTCCCTTATGATCTCAATATCCTTGACCTCTTTGGCCAACAACAGCTGGTGGGGATAAGATTTGAACTTGAAAGGGAAAGGTTGCCAATAAAAGGGGAATTTGGGAGTTTTCCCATCCTCATTTCAGAATAACTTTTTCGAGTCTTCACAAGCAAGGTTAGGACGAACTTGGAAAAAGCATGACATGAACTTCTTCCAAGACTGGTTATACAATTGAAACAATTTCCCAAAGTTGAATGCATTTAAAGAGGCCCACTCAACCTTAACACCCATCTTCAATTAGTAAAACTACATGAACTTATTAACAATGGGCTCGATTTTCAAACTCTGGCAAAGAATTTGAAACATACCCAAAAAATCCCTATTGTTAGGATGAAGTTGCACAAAGGCGACGTTTGTCAAGCTCAACATCTTACATTTAGAATCCGTAAAAAGATATTGAACATTCAACTCTTTCAATATGTCTCGTACATATACAAAAATTTGACCTTGCCCTTCCACGCCCTCATAAAAACACGCTCCCCGACGCTACAGAGCTCTATAATCAGCAACTCGCAATCATCCAAGGTCGTCATATCGATCCTTCGCTTCAAACCCTCAATAGACTCAAGAGTTTGAAATTGACTAGGGTACGAGTTGACCTCCGTGGAAACCCACTCATACCCAGGAATAGTGATATGGGCGAAATTGCTCCCCTACCACTCTTAGCCCCTTTACCATCGCCTATGGTGGCGTCGTCCATCCTCTAAGTTCCCCCCCTTTCTCTGTCTTCCCTATCTCCTTAGTAATCTTTTCCTCCTCACCATCACTCACTAAAAAAATCCTCTGTTATTTCTGAATTGGAGATGGATGATGGGGACGAAGTGGATAACTTATCCTTATATTCCCCTATGCTCTTAACCTCCCTAGCCATGAGGGACCTACCCTTGGAAGGAGACCCATCCTTCGTAGCAGAAGAAAACACAAGGATGGAAGAAAAAAGGAAAGGAATATAGAAAAAAGAGAGCAAAGGAGAGTACCTAGAACATAATGCAAGGGACAAGGAGCAAGGAAGAAAGAAGAAAACAAGCCAATCCAAGACACAAAGACCAGTAGCAACAACAAAGAGGAAGAAGGGAATGAACCAGGTAAACAAAGGGAATGGAAAGAAGACGAGAGTGCAAAAAAGGGATGATCCTCTATTTTCATGTGAGTCCCCTTTTATAAGGGTTTTTTCCAACCTTTCACTCACCAACACCTCTTTGTTTCACACCCCAAAACCTTCCAATACCCCTCGGTTCAAAAGTCACTTTAAGAGTCATTACCATCGATGAGGCGATACGGGAAACAAGGCGACAAAAAATGGAGTGTTAAACTCCCACAGAAACTTAATGACATTAATGACTCCGTCGTGCCCCTCGAAACAAAAAGACACTCAAAAGTCATTTCACAGCCAACAACATAGATCACGACACGTGTCACCCGATCCTTGGAAAGTTCTAAATGTCTAAGAGAGCTAAGGCACATGTGGCACTTGCGTCCATGCGCTGTGTAACTTAGATTCAACCCATATGACCAATCCGTCCATTTGAGGTAACTCAACCATGCTACTCGAGGTGTATGTACCTTATGATAGAGGACTATCGAAAGAGCACGAAGTTCTAGAATCACTCCATGAATTGAAGGGTTCCAATGACAAGGTCCAAAACCAAGCTTCTACAAGAAGAGATGACCAAGAGAATCATGTCTGGACTATTTAACAAGGACATGAATGGAGGAAGATACAAAGGAGCTGAATTGGAGCACCTTGAAGATTGTAGGAGAGTTCGCTTATCGCAATTCCTTTCGTAGCTTTCGTAATTTTTGTAATTTTTGTATTGTCGTAATTTCGCAATTCTTGTTTGTGTAATGGGTCTCAATATGGACTAAAATAGGCCCACACTATGCGTCTTTAGGTTTTATTAGAGGCTTAACTCTATAAGTACTTATACATTGCTATTTTTAGATAACTTATGATTAATGAAATTAAGCATTTGCTTGAATTGAGAGCTTAGCCTCTTCTTGGTTCTTGGTATTGATTTGAGGGGGAGCTACATGAAGATTCAAGTGAAGAATCAAGTAACAATAAGGCTTGGATGTTTTGGCTTTCAACATGGCTCAAGGAATGAAGATTGAAGCTTGTGATTTAATGTAAAAGGAAAGAAAGCATTATGGTGATCCAAGCTTTGAATACATATCATTCATATATCATACAAGCATTGCATCATATTGATTTTAAGTAATTGATTTGAAAC